>JAECUM010095411.1:0-66838 GCA_016617855.1 Megalonaias nervosa
AGGCATCTTTCGTCGGATTTTTGGCCGCTCGCTAGTAATTAATATATTTACACAGACTGACATTTGTATGTGGATGGTAAGTAAAATCCTCTTCTTTTCACTCAGAGTTAAATCCTTCAGAACACTCACATTTTCTGCTGTAATCCCTGTCATCAGACTAGAACACCTGTGTCTCTATCGTCCATTGACCCTTTTTTAAATTTCTGATGCTTGCATAGAAGGCAGCATCGCTCTGCTACCACAAATGTTAAAAAAAAACAACAAAAAAAAACAAAACAAGATCTTACTTGTTGGTCTATTCAATAGGCAGGGAGGAACAGTAATTACAATCGACAAAACGATGGCCAATTCCATTTTTAAAAATGTACCCAGATAAAATAGTTTGCTGAAATTTCAAAGAAAACAGATTACCTCTGAAGCACCGATTGTTGTGAAAACATACTAAGCAAATAGAAAAAAAACAGTCTCAATCACACAATACAATTGTTTGATGTTGCTGACACAGTAAGAAACGGACATTTGTTTGGTTCTCCAAAGCTGTCCTTTAGCAGTGACTTTAATAATGCATGCACTCTTCATCAAAGAAAACTGACTACAATAATCCACAAAAACAAAGAACCTTTCATCAAAGGAAGTCAGTACCAAACTTAAATAAAAGCAATGGAATCTGAAGGATTGTTTCATTTTCCAATGTGACTGGAACACGTTTATTGTGCTATTAAAGTTTCGTTTCTGCAGGAAAAAAGTTTATGCTTATGAATGCTACCAACGGCAGATTAAAATGCAAACTAACTTTTACTGACTTGGGATGTACTGAAAAGTAAATGTGCTTCATCATTTGTTACGTGATTGTTATATATTTTTCCCACTGAATTCATACCTATATGACCTATGGCAAAATTACTGAATATTTTAAATGTGTGTGATGTGTGCATATTTTTGATGGAATTACTCGTATTGTGTATTCAATGTATGTGACACCAACATTAAATTCACAGTCAGTATGAAACCTAGGTGTCACTCTCGACAGTACTCTCTTATTGCACCAACATGTCATGAACATATGCAAGGCTGCATACCTTGAGCTGAGACGCATCAGCGCCATTTGCAATTATCTTTCTGGTGATGCCACTAAAAAAACTTGTGTGTTCCTTAGTACTTTCATGACTGGACTATTGTAACTCAATTCTGTCTGGTTCGTCTCAATATAAACTTGAGAAACTTCAAAAAGTTAAAACACAGCTGCTTGGATCATCTTTAGAGCAGCACGATCAGAGCACACCTCCCACCTGCTCTGTACCCTACACTGGCTACCCATTCAATCCAGAATCAAACATAAAATTTGTTCTCTGTGCTATGTTTTACTGACGGGCTCCAGTCCAATGTACCTATCTGACCTCACCCATGTGTACACACCAGCAAGATACTTATGCTCCTCTTCTGACACTCGTATTCTCATTATTCCCACTATGAAAATGAAGTCATATAGACAACGTTCTTTTGCATACCAGGGCCCAGCAATGTGGAACAAATTGCCTACTTAACTTAGACACAAAGACAACAATGATCTCATTCAAAAGTGCTCCTAAAAACTCATCTATTTCGATTGCAAGAACAGACTTAAAGACCTAATAATGTTTCCTTACCTTAAATATTTTCAGCATGTTTTCTGTTTTCTAATTTCATGGCATGTGTTTTTTGTAATCATATCATTATATAGGTGTTGCCCAATGTTGTAAGGCGCTTAGAGCTTCTAAAGATTAGGCACTATACAAAGTCCTCATTATTAATATTATTATGAGATCCACGGGAGAGTACACGGTGTTGATACTCTATTCATGCTATACATTAGCCATGTATATATAAACAGTATACCCATATACACCACTCCCTCAATAACTTGCGCCCTGATAACTCGCGAACCCGCTTATAATGCGGGGTCAGGCGTGGATCCCAATTTTTAAACCAGAAAATACCAAAAAATTGATCTGTATTGGTTGAACTTGAAGAAAATCGCGATCGAAATTGGTAACGGTAAATTGATATACCAGTTGTTTTATCATCAAAAACAGTAGACAGGACCTGGAAATTTAATCAACGTTATGAAATAATGACTTTTAATAAGTTTAATAAGAAGTCATATAATTTGTTACATTTTCTTTTCAAACGACATTCTTAGTAAACCGCAATTAACAATATTCAAGGACATTTCGATCAATGAAAATGTCACTTACGCCAAGTGGAGACAGTACTTTAATAAATAAATACCAATTAAATAAATTTTTTTATCAATTGAAATTTGTGTTCTAGTTCTATCTTTTAGTTCCTTTTAAGTGTAGTCATCATAAATGCAATGAGTCCTCTTGTAATTAAACGTAAAATGGGTTAATCTACTATAACAGCTATGTCTGCGAGCGTTTCACTGAGAACCTAATTAAGTGCCCACCATGTTTTGATATCGGACTAGCGGAAGCATCTGTTGTATTGTTGTACTAAATAAAAAAAGGCCTCCTTTACTATTATCATGGTAATTATGTCTTCTGAATCAAATAAAGCAGGTAGAATTGAAAAAAAGTCAAAAGGCATACAAATCCTACATCCTTAAGAACCAGTGGCACCGGTCATATGTCGGGTAACTCATTTCAGTTGATCAATCGAACACTGTGATACATTTTATTGTGTACATATCTAATTAAACTACCTTAAATTAACCTACTCAATCATAAATGTGATTAAAGATAGCAAGGCAGCCAAGCGAAATGAGTACTTCGTAAAATAATTAACTTTTTATCACAGATATGGACCGTTATGGGTAAAAAGAGTTTCAGAGAATTCTTGAATTCGCACGTAGAGATATCCTCAAGCATGATAAGAAGTTTCACTATTACTTTTGCAACGAAATCATGGCATGAATATTCTACTAATTGAAAAATACAAAAATTGAGTTTCGACGTAGACGATTGTCTGACGAAATAAATGTTACGTGTTTTTGATAAAAAGGAATCTTGTTTGGTAGTGTGTCAATAGTTAGTCTGGTTCCCTGCTTTCTAGACTCCTAGTTTCGTGAAATACTATTATACAACACTCCTGGAACCAGACTAATCAACAAAACAAACATCCGTGACATCATACACGAATGTTTTCGTATACCGTGTTTGGTTGTTGAAACCAGTTGCAATCATGTTATCGATCTTTCAGATGTTGGACATTTTGAAAATAAATATGATATATAGATAATAACAAACAACTTCATCAGAAAAAGCACTTTATTGATGATTTTTCTCAACTCGATTCTAAAACGAGGATTCAGCCATTAAACAGCCCAGTTCCCCCTCCCCCCAACCCCAACCACGCGGTTTTCTGGAGGTCCCTCGGTAACTCGCGCCCTTGCTTATAGTGCGGTCTGTGTTTTTGGACCCTGATGTGCGCGAGTTATTGAGGGAGAGGTGTATGCACGAATGAGTGGTTCTCTGAATAAAGTAAAATATTATATATGCCTTCTCTGTTTTCACTACAGGTGTATTTCTCATTTAATATGCATCGATTTACGACGGTAACTGTGCCAATGAAGCACGTATTTTTGCGCCCACATTACCAACACCCCATCACCCCAATTTTTGGGGGGTACATTCATCATTTTCTTCAGCTAACTGACCTGATTGCTTATAACACGGTTTGGTCTATAACATGGTTGGGTTTAATGACTCCCAACTACCGTGTTATAGTGGGGTCCCACTGTATCATCATCATCATCATCATCATCATCAATCCCTTAACCCAAGAGGCTGTTAGGGCACCACAGTTGACTTTACAACCAATTCTCTCCATCTTTCCCTGT
Organism: Megalonaias nervosa; assembly: GCA_016617855.1. Classification (NCBI taxonomy): domain Eukaryota; kingdom Metazoa; phylum Mollusca; class Bivalvia; order Unionida; family Unionidae; genus Megalonaias; species Megalonaias nervosa. Next base: position 3,839 of record JAECUM010095411.1, read on the forward strand.
TCTCTATTGCCCTTTGGGAATCTCCAAATCCCATGCCTGTCCATAGCAACCAGTCATTTTTCTGATATTGAAATAACTGAAAACACTTGATTTCTTAATATAGATCTGTTTAACAGCATTCCAAAACAGTTTCATATCTTAAAATATCTCTATTGGAAAAAAAGTTATGCAACTTTCAAGTTCCAAAATATTTACAAATTTCTAGAATTTGTGTCTTATATAAATGTATTCAGATTATGTGGCAGTCATGGAACCGAAGTAAAATGTTCTTTCCATAAAAAATGTTATAACTTTCTTTTTTTGTTGAGATATTATTAAGAAATTTGATATTCTGATTGCATTTTTCCTGCTGAATTCAATGCTCTCATTAAATCTGTTGTCCGACTTCAATATTTTCATTTATAAATGAAAAGCATACAAACATTTCACGACTTTTATGACAGTAAATTTAATACAAATATATCACATCAGCAATAGTTCATATGTAAAATAACTTCAAAAACAACAAAAATGCAATGTTTATTCATAATTGTCATTGAAACAATGTTGCAAGACCTAGTTTCAAACATACCGTGATGTTAAACAATGTCCCTTAGAACTAACATTTCAATATCATATACATGCAAAACAATGTATCACTTTCAGACTTTGTATTTTTTTGTTTTGTATTTTGATAACATTATTGATCCTATCAAATGTTATCAATGCATTGGGAATTTAAGAACCCACTTTAAGTGTGTGTATAGTTAATTTTCTACGCTCGTCAAAGTAAAAAAAAAATAATAATAAAAATTATTTTTAAAATGTTAATACCGAAATTTTGCATTTGTCTGATAGTGATGCGATTTTTTTTTATCATGATGCAATTTTCTTTTTATCATGATGCGATTTTTTTCTCTCATTATTTCATCAATGTCCCATTACAAAATTTAAACAAATGCAATAACATAATGAATATAAGGTTGAACATAATTTAAAACCAATTACTGTTTGTCAGTTCAGATATTTACGGCATCAACAACTTGAGCCTATTTAAAGTAGACGAAAATCTACACTTTGCGTGCACAATTTGTGACTGTATACTGTCTAAACCGTACAACAAGCGTTAATACGATATAAACTATAAAAAGAATTCATCTTGCCATGTTCTTCTGGCACACCAATTTGTATGAAATTAATAATAAGTTTAGTTTTGGAACATCAGTTGTAGAAAAGTTGACATCGTTATCAGCTGTTAGAAAATTCAAATATGGCAGACAATGTCGACACGGGGAGATTCAAATGTTTTACAAATTTGATGCTCGTTGTGGTTGGTTTATAAACATTTCCGATATTGAGGTTGGTTTATAAATGTTTCCGATATATAAATTTGGTATCAAAATAAAGTTTGGAATATGCCAATTGTGATGATATATGATGCATTTATTTAAATTCCCAAACTTTTGGTCAAATCCGCGTCAAGTCTGAGGGATTATTTCTTCATGTAGGAATATCATAGAAAAGTGCTACAACCACTGACCAAATTGTTTACATCTCCTCTGATTGGATTGAAAATTTCATGAATATTCATGAAGTTTTAATAACCCGCATTTTGTAACAAAGAAGAGAGGTGTCACGCGACCCCCGCATGATCAATGCTTATTTCCGATTATGCGTGAAATCTGTTACTTTCAATGATTATAAAGTAATAATTCCATTAGTACAGAGTCAAATATAAAAAGAAAACATGCCCATTACAGATAATTTTATTAGCTTTTACAGTATATACAATTTGTTGCAATCAGATGACATGTATTGATGCTGCAATGAAAATTCTACACTTGGTCAACAGTTTCATGAGATTTCCAGGTAAACCGGCGCCTTGTCCAAGTTAGACCGGGGTTGCTACTGTCCACTCCTTAATGTTGTCTTCCCACCTCTTTTTCTGTCTGTCTCTTCTTCTGCACCCTCGCACTGTGCCTTACAAGATTGTTTTTGGCAGTCCAGATGATCTTGAAACATGGCTGTACCACTTCAGCTTGTGCTTTGTTACAGTGGTCAAGAGGTCTTCATAGGATCCAATGGCTCGTTGGATCCTGTTGTGGACTTCTTCATTGGTTACATGGTCAATGTATGAGATTCCCAAGATCTTGTGGTAGCATCTCATTTCAATGGTTTGAATCCTTCTTTGTAGAGCTGATGTGATCGTCCATATTTCACAAGCATACAGAAAGATGGATATGACAATCGAGCGCATCAACCTTTTTTTGGAACCAAAAGCAATGTTGGTATCTTTCCATATTGGTCTCAACCTTGTTATTGCTGCTGTTGTCTGGGCAATCCTGCAAAGTAGTTCTGGTTTGGAGCCTTCGTCTGTGATAATTGATCCCAAGTACCTGAAGCTTGTGACTCTTTCCAGCTTCTGTCCACTGACCTTTATTTCTGCACTGATGCCATTTGGTGTTGCTTGTCATCAGTTTGGTTTTCTCGGTGCTAATCTCCATACCATATGCTGTGGAGGTTGTGTCGAGGCATTCAACTAAATCAGCCATACATATCTGTGAAGCAAAGGTTGGTGATTGTTCTTCCTCCGATGCTGATAGTGCCCTTGTGGCCATGCAAGGCATCCTCCATGATCCTTTCCAGGAAAATGTTGAAGAGTGTAGGTGACAGTATACATCCCTGTCTGACCTCCAACTGTTGTTCGAAACCAATTTCCTCTGCTGCCACTGATGTGGACAGCACTGGAGGCTTTGTTATAGAGGTGCTCAACAACCTGCACCAGGTTTGAGCTGATGTTGTACTTCCTCATAGTTGCCCATAAGGCTGCTTGTCATACCTTATCAAAGGCCTTTTTGAAATCTATAAGGACACGGAATACATTCTGCTGATGTTGAAGGTATTTCTCGCAAAGGAGTCTGAGATTGAAGATTTGTTCTGTAGTGCTCCTTTCTGCTTGGAAGCCTGCTAGCACTTCAGCAATAATTTTCTCTGCTTGAGGCTTTAGTCTGTTGAGAATTATCTTCAGCATGACTTTGCTCGGGTGACTGATCAAACTGGTGGTTCTGTAGTTTTGGCATAGCTGTAGGCTTCCTTTCTTGGGGAGCACAATGATCAAGGATTGAGTCCACGTGGTTGGCCATTCTCCTGTCTGCCATATGTTGTTGCAGATTGTTGTTAGGACTGTGACTATCTCTTCTCCTCCTGCTTGAATGTGTGTGTGTGTGTGTGTATGTATATATATATATATATATATATATATATAGCAGTATATATATATATATATATATATATATATATATATATATATATATATATATATATATATATATATACACAATAATAATAATAGACCACTCCCTCGATAACTCGCGCACAACAGGGTCCAAAAACATTGACCGTGTTATAAGCGAGGGCACGAGTTATCGAGGGACCTATAACAAACTACAAAACTAACAAAGGGATCAACGTAGAGGCAAAAGGAGGTGGGGTTTGGCATGTTATAGTGTTGAATACTCAATAATCGTGCTAAGTTTAACTGTGAATAAATATCTCTTCATAGCGGTGTACTTTGTTTACTTTTTTCCTCACAGAGTAACAATAACTTCAGGATAACTTAAGTATATTGAGGAGATATCAAAACATTATTCCACATGGTTTCCGTTCGCTTAACACATGTACGACTTCACACATTGTGTACTACGTCACAAATTTTTGTGTTGAATTGGATACATTCTAGTTTTATTGTTTGATCCAAAGTAGACTTTTTTTATACAAAAGATCGACACTCATTTTGAAAAAAAACAATGTCGATCGAATGATAGGTAGATTTGATTGCGGTAGAAGTAAAATGAAAAAAAAAGATAAATTCACAAGGGTTAACCATTACCAACATGAATTTAATGGGTCTACAAATTTAAAACAACATAAATTAGAACACGATAATACTTGCAGTTTGTGACACGTTTGACAAATATCACTTCACATTTTGAAAAAAATCTGTTAATTTTTTTTTGTGTTACTCTTTGATTTCTCTGCCACCTCTGTGTATTGTTCACGGATGGTTATCTCTCTGAGCTGGTATGGATAATCACATGCGGCTTCCTAATTCGCTGAGCGTATCTCTCCCGACAATGAATTTTGTTTAATTCCATGTCAGTGCTGGAATCTCCAAAGCCATCCATGGCTTGCCCTAAAATGAGATTCATTCTCCATACTTTTTGCCATTTTCTCTGCTTGGGTCTTGAGAATTGTTCCAGAGATGGGAACACCTTGTTCACGTTGCCGTGTGAACCATCCGTGCACAGCATCATCTAATTCTGTATCGTTTGCAGTCCGTGCTCGTTTTCGTTTGATCCCATCATCTGAATCAACATCATATAACATATAAGTAATCCCAAAGTTTCTGCTCATCCTCAAGCCAACCTCTAAATGTCGACTCAGCAATTTTTAGTTTATTGCAAATGTTGGATCTCGCTTCGCCATTATGAACCATATCTATGATGCACAGCTTTTCAGTCACTGAGTACACCTTTCGCTTACTTCCTTTGCTCTCCATGGTCACATTTACAAATGATTAGGATACATTACTGATATTGTATCCTTTAATGATGTTAAGTACATAAAAATGTGAAACCTTTTTCGATTGGTCAAATAAAATGAATTTTGAGAATGGTAATGACCATAAGAACTTATGTTCCTATTGGCATGCCTTTGAATTTTTTTTAATTGTACTTCCCTTGCTTGATTTGATACAAAAGACATATTCAAAGTGATAAAACAACACAGGTCTCTTTTAATTGATTTTTTTAATGTAACAAACACTTCCCCAAGTTGCTGATCAAAACAAAGTCAGCATGTAATTAGGTTCTCACAGAAGTACTCACGGGTTTCGATGTGACGGTCGATTGACTCTTTTCATGTTTTCATAGAAGAGAACATGTTGTGATTATAGTGTTTACATTGAAGCAAAATTAAAGGTTTAGAACGTGAATTTCACATAGCAAGACATTTAATTGGTGTTTATTTCATTCTCTGTTGCCACCTGTTAGCATTTACCAGAATTTTTTGTTGATTGCTGTTCCACCAGACTGTTTATTTACAGTGTATTGACAACTATTTCTCTCAAGAAAAACTAACATAATATGTAATATCTTATTAGAACTTGCCAATTTCACAATATGGATTCTATCTTTATGGGCAATAATCATCATTTTCGATGATAAAATGAGCTATGTTTCAAGGTTCAATTTACCAATTTACCAATTCTTATCGCCATTTTTTTCACGTTCAGCACATTTTAAAATATATTTTCTTTGGAAAAAAATCGGGAGCCATGCCGGACACCGCGTTATAAGCGGGTTCATGAGTTATCCGGGCGCAAGTTATCGAGGGAGTGGTGTGTGTGTATATATATATATATATATATATATATATATATATATATATATATATATGTAGACAAAGGGAAGCAGCTCTCACAGATTAACTCCCCTATCTACCCAACTGGTAACCACTGTTGTACCTGCTTTAAATCAATTTTTTACTCAACTTGTGCAACATCTTAAAGGCTGCTCGTATTGCTGAGAAAGGTGGGGGGGGGCCTTATTTGTGATGTGATCAGGCAAGTATTACTTGAGAAACATAATTTACAAAATAAATTGGCTTTCTCCATGAAATACATTACCTGATCATATAACATTAGGACAATGGGTAAGAGGAAGAGAAAATATTGTGCATCCTACCTCTATCTGTATCACCCAGTAAGAGCATGTTTGCTCCACTAAAATATGAACTTCTCTTAATATTAGTTTAGCATAAGAAGAGACAATTTGTTATACATATGCACAGGAGATCCCTGTGGGATTCTGCACTTGGTTATTGTCTCACCATTAAATGTTTCCCAGGCTAATCCAGCAAAAATGGTAAATTCATGTCTGGGTCAAAGGTTGTGCTTTCATGAATGGGGAGTGATCACTGTCTATGTAGCTACCACTAACCCACAGAATCTAAGTTCTGTCCTTTGCAAGGCCATGTCGTGCACATGTAAACAAGAGAAGGTCAGGGAGCTTTTAGAAACTTCCTCACCTAAATGATGTTGTGGTTGATGCCTTCTCTGATGCATGAATGATTCTTTTGATGCATTTGGGAGAAGGATGCCAAGCTGATATGTGTTAAGGGATCCATACCTAGATGGACCAAACTGTTGAAAGGGACAAGGTCCAACTTCTCCACATCGATTATCCACCACACAATAAAGGAAGTAAGGTTGTTCATGTTGTGACCCAAACACCAAACTTAAGAATATTTCTGTGGTGTCATGCAAGAACTTTGCCATCTCTGCGGTGGACATACTGAACACTGAGTGAAGGCCCAAGGGCTTAGATTGGGGTCATATGAATAGCTATATGGGAGAATGCATTGGATACATCAAGACTGATCATGTACTCATTGCATCTCTAATGTGGGTCTCAACTGCCATTGGATATCAAAACCAGAAATATTCTGGAGTAGTAGCCTTGTTTGTGCAGTTTTTGTACTATCTACACTGCTCTTTACAAGCAGAAAAGCTTGACTTTCTTGTGAACATTGCCCCCTCATGGGACAGCTTGGGAGTTCCTTCATAAAGGTAGGACAACAAGACTGAAGAGGTTCAGAATTAAGAGACACTACACCCCCTGATATGGTCTGGATCATCCATTGTTTTGTGAGAATGACAGGATAAAATCTGACTAAAAGGGAGTAATCCAGCGCCTCAGATGGCTTTCCAAAGGGCATGGGTAATGGTGTATCACTGGTGATTAACAAGAGGACTGGGGAAGAAGCTCTTGTGTTACTGTGACTGATTGCTCCAAGAAATACCTTGTAATTTTCGCAATCTATAATAATTTTAATAAGAATCCAAATTATGAATTGTTGTCATCATTGTCTACATCTAACAAGGCACAGACCTTGCAGGTAGAATCGACTGAAGTTGAAGAATGGCATTCTGATGAAGACAAAATCCTCCAACTTTCTTCTACTACTGGTCTGAACTAAATTCCACATGTTCCATTGTCAGAACAACATGTTCTGGCATTTCATCACCTTCATTAATGGGAAATGATACTGAAGTATCATCAGTGTGCATCATCATTCTGCCCACTGGATATGCCATCAGTAATGATTGCACTATGGAATGCTGATCTGGCAATGACTTGAACTAATTTTATGATAAAATGGTATATCTGGGTCTATTCTGCAGGAAGTTTAACTCCATTCTGAGGTACAGTATCTGAGGAATAACAAACACTGCTTGAAATGCCATCTACTAAACTTACTCTGTTACAAGACAAGGAGTGAAATGGAAACTGAGGTATCATCCTGTGTGTTGCCTCACTAGTATAGGATTGTATTGATAAGAATGCATTCTTTAACTAGAAATTAAGTCACTGAACATAAATGTACAACCATAAGTGCCTAAAAATGGACTTTAAAAAACACTTAACCAGATGTACAGACAGACAAGAAAATATAATACGATATGTCTCTACCTCCAATCATTGTTCGGCATGAAAGATAGAAGTGCTCTCTTGTAATCTTAAATTCTAATATAAAGTTTTTCTTTCATACAGTGCACAACTGACAAAACATGATTAAAGATGATGAAGTGAAAGAAAGATTATGATGAAAGATGTGATAGAATGGTGATGAAAGATACAAAACAAATTTTTAAATTATACATTTAGGCAAACAACTCTCTCTCTCTCTCTAGATAGATAGATAGAATAACTAACCCTAAAACTTTGAATTTACTCGCTCTCTCTCTCTCTCTCTCTCTCTGCAGGTCACTCTTTTTATAATTATACAATATATATTTCTGGAATTTTTATTTAAATCTATGGGCTCAATTGAGTATCAACTGTCAGGCATGACATTACAATATATGCAAGAATAACCAGAATGTGAGAAATAACTGCCATATGGATATATATATAAAATCAGTAATGTCCCCACCCATTGTCCTCAAAAGGGTTTCAGTGACAAACTGGTCTAAACCAATGAGGGCCGTACACCAGAGTGTAATCAATGATTACATAGCTCACCTCCATTAAGTTTTCAGAAGTCTTCAGATGCCACTGTAATCATTATTTACAATGCAGAAACTATATTCAGACTAAAGTGATCCCAACAATGAAATACTGGACCCTGTAACATGACAGAGAAGACAAAAGAACTGGAAAAAGCACATTTTTTTCAAAGATATAAAAGCAGAGGTACTATAATGAGTGGATAGCAATAGCACCGTAATGGATACAATATATGCTGACCACATATTCAATATTCCTCTTTGTAGCTACTACTAGGGTATGGCAGACTCTGGAGATCACTAAATCTCAATGGCCTTGGCCTTTGGTTAAGATATGTAGTCTCAAATTAAACTAACTACATGTATGCAGAAACCATTATTTTCTTATTTGACATACCATGACTATGACCTCAAGCCTTGCAACCCAAAAATGTCTTTCTTACCAGAGTGCATGGCATCCACAAATTTGCATCACGGAACTTATTCTAAAACAAAAGTTGTTGTGCAAAGCCCATTTGAGCTACAATGACAATGGTCTTTGGCCTTTTGACCCCAAGATCAACAGGACTCTTCTATATCTAATGTTCAGGCCCTCCACAACATGGGTAAATGTACATGTTTGAGAACTAAAGTTATGCAAAAAACATTTTTCATCTTTTCACAGTGAACTTGACGTATGACCTTTATATCAACCAAAAGATTTCCTTCTTACTCTAAGTCATACGCAAACTTTAACGAAAGTAAATTTTTATGCAGAAACCACTTTCAATTTCCAGTCAGTGAACATGACCTTTGACCTTTTGACCCTCAAATCAATTGGCTCCTACTTTAGTCCAAGTGGAAGTCATTGACAAAGTTTAGTCCAGGGCCATGATACGAAACTAAAGTTATTATGTTGAAACTATTTACTTCTTTGTGTCACAATGACCTTGACCAGGGTTCCCACGCTTTTTAAAACAAAAATTTCCCTATCTTTCCAAGGTTTTTTCTACTGGTGAAATCCCTTTTTTATGGACCACTTATGACTTTTAATGAATGGAATCAAAAACATTTAGGTGCAGAAAATGTGCATTTTTAAATCAAAAGCTGTTCTATTATGAGATTCTCCCATAACAGCTGAATTAGGCATATAACTATGTTGTTGTTGTTGTTGTTGTTGTTGTGGGGCTTAACGCCATTTTTCAGCACACAATAGGCTATACATGGCGGCCAGTATTAATGGTGGAGGAAGAAACCGGGAAATCCCCGGAAAGATCCACCGACCCACGAGAAGCTACTGGCAAGCTTTCTCACATATCCACATTCGCCAAATCCTAGACTCAAACCCACGCAGACAGAGGTGAGATGGCAGTGATCCGTAACAGAGAGCGCTTTAGACCACTCGGCCACTCAGGGCCCCCATATAACCATGTACTAAACCACAGGATGTATCACTAGAAGCAAGTACAAGCATTGAAATTCATATAAATGTATACGTTAACTCATTTTAATTTACAAAATGAAAATGTTAACTTTAATCTGCTCAACTGCATAGGATGGTATGAAGAAAGTCTTTCAGACAAGGGTTGTTTTAAATATGGACAAAAACCTTTAGAAATTATATACCTTGGGGAAAAAAGAAAGGGCTGAGTTTTTTTTAATTCCACTTACGTCCAGTTGGTGTCCTAATATATATTTTCAATGTACTCTGACTATGGACGGTATATTTAATTCAGTCATTGTCAAGGACACCCAAAGCATGAGATTCTGCATTAATAATTGCTCCAGTAATTGGCAGATTTCTAAGTACAGGGATGATTCTGCTATATTAACTGGCACTATCTGACAGCCTCAGAATTTGTATTTTGACATATCCCAATTGAATTTTAGAACCTTTATATCATTCCACTCAGCCTGGCATTACTTTTAAATGCATTTCATCATAACAAGCCAGCGTCCATGCCTGACTCCAACAGGACAAAGTTGGTGAAATGAGAGCAGCTGGCATACAAAGTACAAAATCGTCACTTGAAACTTTTTTAATATTTTCATGTCAGATGATTACAATGCTGATGAAATAATATTAGAAGTTTAATAAAATAGTAACATTTTTCTTGTACTGGTAAACTTGAAACTAGCTTAGTCTAAAATCAGCAACATTTTCCATACCAGAAAGCCTCATGTCGTATGTCTGCATGATGAAATATCGGATATAATATTTTCTATTAGCAATGGATCTGGATACATCCACGGATCAGAATCTGCTACAGAGTGGGCTACACAAATTAAAGTTTTGACTTGTTTTTCATGGATCATGTGCAACTTTCCAGCAGAAATTCCACAGACAGCAATCTAATTTCTGGTATTTATGACGATCAAATTAGCACTAAAATTGAATTCAAAATATAAAGCATCTTTCTATATACTTCCAGCTACCTCTTTCAGGAGAAAATTTAGAAAAAGTTGACATTTTACTTTGATTATTAATGCACTTTACTGAAACAAAAATGGATGGGGAGAAATATGAAATCAATTTAAAGTAAAGTTTCGCTTTTTGGGCCTGTCTAGGCTAAATGACAGACCCTATGGAGACTATTTCAACTGAATCACCCCCTGGCACTCACTGTAACTATCTTGATTCTCCACTGTATGTGCATTGTCAAAAAGCTGACAAGAGTGCAGACAGCTACTCCATTTCCATAGTGAATGATACCTGTTCTTCCTGTAATTACAGTTTGTTTGTGACTAGCTGTTTAAATAGTTAATAATGTATACTGGTAATGATCAATACACAAATTATGTGCTTTTGAATTACTTAAATTTACAACAGCCTGAGATTTTGTTTGCCAAGATATGCCTGGAGTCAAATGGTCCAGCATGAAACAATAAATATGTCCTTAGATCACATTATGTTTAATTCACTAAAATCATTTTTATGACATTCTATTTCATGCTTTTGCATTGTAATGGGAATAGATTGTTTTAAAAGTGTTCAGTATTCTAGTTTGCTGACATATGTCTGCTTGGTAAATATGCTGCAAAGGTTCTTCTTTTACAACAGAACTTAACTTTAATTTGATGTCAACGTAATGGTGCAATATAATCCTAGGTCACCTTTATTCCAGTTACACCTGTAAGTAACACATAAAACTAGTAAAAAGCAGCCTAAATTTATATTATGTTGGATGAATAAACTGATGAATTTGTTTCCTATTAAGGACTTCTTATTAAACAAATCTATTTTTTTATGCCAAGAATATGACTTCAATCATTGCTGCTATTTAACAATGTAAATTATCCACAAAACAAGAACAAACTTTATAACCAATGTTGATTTACACTATACACAAACCCATATATTAATTATTATATCTGCTATAAACAGACAACTGAAAATACAATGTAAAATTTTTTTTACAAGTGATGATGAATACGACATTAGAAAACATAAGATTATGTGCTAAATATTTTCCAAAATATTCATAGAAATCCCTCAAAATACCCGTTTCACAATAAAAATTCCCATTCCTGGGATGGGATCCCCAAACTTCTATTTTTTTAATCACTGCTGAAGTATTTAGCAAGGAGTTTGAGTAAAATTCACTTCAAATGTGGGTTGGGGGAGGTGAAGGTACTAGTGTCGATTACGCATAACACTGTGTTCTCAGTGCAAAGTAACTTTACATATCAAATAGAAAGCAGGGAAGAAAAGTTTTATTAATTTTTCATACCTTCTACATAAAGAAACAGATATGATACTGATATAGCACAGATTTTGAAGAAACAGGTCTACATGACGGATCCAATCACCCGAGCGCTTGGAGTGACTATACAAATATGCTCCCAAATCATCCATACAGCAATTATATCTCAACTGACAGAAGAGTTCTGCAAATTCCAGTAAGAACTTAATTTAACTTCTTATCTGTTCAATTATGACCCAATCACATATATTTTTAGTGATCAAGAAGCATTGAAAAATTTATATGCAAACAATTCTAGAGCTTTTCCTTTTTCCAGTTTCCTGGTAGCATGGAAACAGTACTTGACTGTTGACCTTTAAATTACTAGGTTTCTTCCTTATTCCATGTGCAAGCTATTTAAAAGTAAATCATGGAGAACCTGAGTTATTATGCAGAAACAAAATTGGGAATTGAGGAATGTCATAACATGATACAATTTACCTTATAGCATAAATATAAAAGCCAGATATTTCTTTCTTTCTTTATTGGTTATCAGGGTCAGATGCCGAGGTGTATCCTTGGGAAAAGCATTAAGCTTCCATTTTCTTGGCATGATATAGCCACTAATGTGTTTAATGTGCCATAACACCCACCCACCACCATTCCAGTGGCCTAGTGGGTAGAGCATCTACCTCAGATGTGGGAGGTCATGGGTTTGAACCCCAGCTGAGTCATACCAAAGACATAAAAATGGTACTAACAGCTGCCTTGCTTGGCGCTCAGCATTAAGAGGTTAGTGTTAAGACTCATCGGGCTGGTGTCAGGATAATGTGACTGGGTGGGACATCATGCTACACATCTGCGGCATGATGCCCCAGTGCTAGACATCATTATAAACTGCCACACTGCAAACACTGTAGCGATATGACTGAAAAATTGTTAAATCTACGTTAAAAATCCAAATTACATACTCACACACACACAATTTTCGTTTTTTGATAATTACTATTCCTAAGACCAGCTCCAGACACTGTTATCACTGCCTGCCCCAAGAAGCTAAATTTTACATGCCAAAAGACAAAAGCTTGAAGCAACATTAGAGTGATAGCCAGAATGACCACTATTTGAAGCCTATTTCCTGCATCTTTAATTGCCATGATTTGCCACTGCAGATGAAACCTCACATGAAATGCATGCAGTCCACTTTTTTCAATTCCTATATTCATTTACAGTTACAATAAATAGCTAACCTGTGGAGGGTAACCTATCACAATATACAGTGAAAATAAATATGGAACATCTACCAATGAATAAACATATTTTTTATATCTCCAGTTTCCATACTTTATATTCATGGAGTATGGATTCCTAAGTTTCAGTTATCAGTATCCCCATAAACATCATCTCAGCATCTTCAGGCTTCACATATGACTGGATGACTTTTAAACACAAAATTTCAGCAAAGTCAACGAAGCATGAACTACAGGTAACAAAGACCTCTTTTTGCAATACAGGTGTGGTAGTAATCAAAGTACAGCATGCCAAAAACTTGTGTAGTCATGAGCCAAATGCAAAAATTTAACCAAAGAGTGCAAAATATCAAATATAGGTCACAATGAACTTTTCTGATGTAGGGGCATCATACTAATGAAGATACATATCAATTTCTATTTCATGATTCTAGCATGATCAGATTTGAGCATGATCAGTTTGAGGATTCTAGCATGAACAGTCTTCATATAAACTTAAAACATAAAAATAATATAAGTCAGTAGAGTCTGAAATTTGGGTCACAATGATTTACTTTTGTAATTATAGTGTAGTACTTATCCAGATGCATCCTCTCACCAAATTTCATGATTCCAGGTATAACAGTATGTATAAAGGATACAAAAAAAAGAGTACTGTCAACTGCACATTATATACCCACCCTGTGTTTAACAGTTTCTATGTAGATAACTGAAATTCCTTTGCAGAAACCTTGTTTTTCTTTCAGTCATACTCTGACCTTGGACCCAAAATCATTAGGTTTCTTCACTACCCTAAGTACAAGCCATCCACAAAGTTCGGTCCACATCTGTGAACCAATGTTACAGTGTAGGAACCATTCACTTCTTTCACTCACAGTGACCCAGGCATTTGACTGCCAAATTAATAACCTTCTTGCTTCCCCAAGTGCAATCCATCCAGAGTGTTCAGTTTAAGTCTGTCAGGTCTGTGATGTAGAACTGATGTTTTTTGTGCAGAAACCATTTTTATTCTTTCACTCAGTGACCTGGATCTTTTAACTCCAAAATCAGTAAGGTTCTTCCTTACCCCAAGTGAACACCATCCACAAAGGTTTGTAACAGCAGATGATGGAGAACCTAGTTACTGTGCTGAAGTCATTTTTCTTCTCTCACTCAGAATTGCCTTAATCCTGACCCTTTAAGACCAAAATCAATAAGGTTCTTTCTTATCATAAGTGCACACCATCCACAAAGTTTGGGAACTGTAAACAAAGGAGAAGTGGAGCAGAAACCATCTTTCTTCTTGCACTCATAGCAGCCTTGACTTTTGACCATTTCAACTCAAATTCAGCAGAGTTCTTTCATAATCAAAGTGCAAGCCATCCACAAAGTTTGGTAATTGTAGCTGGTAGACAACTAAAATGATTGTACAGAAATGAAACTGGAAACAAACTGATGGATGGACAACATCATAACATAATTTCCACCTTTTGATGGGCATAGAAAACCCTAAGCCAGACAAAAGCTAAACCAATAATGTACAACCAATGTACATGTATGTATAAAGTTATTCACCTTAACCACCCTCCTAGTGGGTAAAAGCTATGACTCCAAATTTTTGCATTTGACCTGTAGTCTGAATATACCTTCCTGTTTGTTTGTACCCCCGCCCCGATTAAAAGAAAAACAAAAAACACAAATGAGATAAAAGATGCACAGAACTTAATTCATTTATTGATTTAAAATTTTAAACCTGATTATGCCCAGGTGGGACTCCAACACCGTTATTGCCTGTGTGTTTCTTTCCAAACGAAAGTTTTCAGCGTAAAAGATGACCCTGTTCGCCAGTCATTTCCAGTTCCTGGACAAATCCATTTTCAGCGAAGGGATGTCTGTATGACTACACATGTATGTACATAGAAGGAAAATATGATGTCGTCTGCTTCTGATATTTACAATGTTGAATGAAGCAAAGGCTAAGAATGACAACTACAAATTTGCCTTTCACATGGATTTAACAAGCAGTGTAAATTCTAGGTACAGTCCTACCCGTTTATGTCGACATCCTCGGGCCCGAGGAAATATTGTCGACATAGGCGGATGTCGAGATAAGTGTTTGGGGGGGGTTCTGAAAAAAGATACAAGTTAAATTTGTCAGTAAGGGGTGACCTGTCGTCAGTGAGTAGCATTGACACTTGGAGAAAACAAACAATGCAAATTTTGATTACATGAAGACAAAACCAGTGTCAAATACACTTGTATATTGACAAATTACATTTTGGTTACCTTTATGTAATAAAATCCACAATAAAATATTGCATAAGCACATGGTTGCATAGTTGTTATTTACACGCTTGGAGTACATGTACTTAAATTGGTCTAGATTTTGGTCAGTCTGTTCCCATCTTACTGAGGCTTCCAAAGGGGATGGGGCTATTCACAGGGAAATGAAAACCTGTCAACAAGTTGGTTTAAACAGTACATGTATTTAGTTACAGAAGTCATCGTGAAAAGTACATAAAAGCGAACAAGAGATATGCGGCTGATATGATTAATGAAGGCATAATATTGTATACATTGACACATGCTAATGAGGTATTAAAAGAAAATGATTCTTACAATACAATATTGTAACAATGTCAGCTCAATACATTTAAAATTTTTCACAGACATCTTTGCGAGATGCCCCGCCTTCAACTTCGTTAACAGCCAGATATTTAGTTTCCAGAGACTAAATTTAATCTGCGTTTACACTGCCGTTGGTAGCCATCGTAAATATAAATAAAGTTAAAAAGGAAACTTTCACAGCACAATAAACTTGTTTTAATCAACGATCACTTTGGAAAATGCAAGAATCAGATCAGATTTCCTTGCTTTTATTTAAGTCGCCGCGAGAGGCCAACTTTATAGGACCAAACAAAAGCCTGTTTGTTTATTTTTTATCTGACTGCGACATCAAAGCCTGGCGGCAAGATCAACTAATTGTTGAACAAAGTTTGGGTCGGAACTGGCATCTGGTCGACATAAATGATAAGGCAGTAAAATTAAAGCCTGGCGGCAAGATCAACTAATTGTTGAACAAAGTATGGGTCGGAACTGGCAGCTTGTCGACATAAATGATTAGAAAACAAAGGATTTGTTCAAGCTGGGACCAAGGGCTTCTGTCGACATGTACGTTTATTTTTTTATCTCGACGTCGACATGAGCATGACAATTCTGGTAGTAATAGTAGACCAAGGGACCGGGACTTTGCTTTTTTGTCGAAATAGGCGGCTTGTCGACATAAGTGATGTCGACATAAGTGGGTAGGACTGTATATGTATGCAAAGGTATATAACTCGAAACTCTCAACATTATGGTAATTTACAAAATTATTCAGCAGTTACCAAATAGGAGGAACTACATCACAATGTTGTCTGAGGAAATCAACTCACCCATAGTGTGCGCAACATGGCGCCGTTTTAGTATGGAAAGTCCATTATGCATGAAAGGTGCAGAGAATGCCAGTGTTTGGGCCACTCTGGTCATATTCAGGTTAGAAATTATAAGTCGATGAATGAATTGACTAAGTTCTGTGTACTTTTTATCACATTAAACTTTTCCATTACTGAAACAGATAGGGAGGTACAAACAAACGGGGAGGTATATATTCAAATTATAGAATCAAAGAATGGTCAAAATACATTGAGGATTTAAATCTGCATATGTTTTCATATCTGTAGATGCCGACACCAATAGTAATACACTAACACCCCTTTACAATCTGCCACATGGTTGTCGATTGGTAAATCTGAACATTATGAATGAATTTTAAGTTTCTTTGATGTTTTCATTTGACAGATGACATCACTAAGGTATCACTAAATGCAGATCTGACATTAAAAAGAACTGATAAATAGATGAACAAAACCATCAGCCCCATTATACGAAACAGAATAATCACAGAAGGAAATTGGGAATATCTATCCAAGTATATTTTTAAAAAACTTACCCTGAAAAAATAGTTTAGGGAAAAGACATTGAGGTAGCCCCTCTGCTGAACATCTAAAATCCTACACAGGTATCGTAGGGCTTCAGGTTCCTTTCTATTTTCTAATGCCAACACAAAGTCTAGATATGTTTTGTAATCCTGAAAAAAAATGAAAATGTGCAAAAAACAAATGGTGGCCATTTAATTAAGAAAAATAGTCTTGGATACCTCTTGAAACTATTATGCTCTTTGTCTGAAAATGAACAACAAAATGGAACCTTACATTTTATACACAACTATTATCAATTATTCTTTTACTTTGAATCTTCAAACATTTCTTTGGTCTGATTTTAACTATAACACTGACTTCTGATCTTGTTTATTTAAAATATAAATGACTACATACAGGTTCTCATCAATTTGAAACTGCATGCCAAATTTAGTTGAAATTAAAGAAACCTTTGTCAAGTTTATCTGTGGAAACCAAAGACTGAAGAAATGGTCGATCAGGAGGCATAACTCATGTAAACCATGTCATACAACACAAAATCGACTTCACTCATGACCTCATCAACTTGAGGCTACATGCCAAATATGACTGAAATCCAACAAACGTTAGGTTATGCCACAGAAACCAATGTTACTGGTATGGGCAATATAAGGTTTTAGCTCATGAAAATGATGTCTTGGAACACTGGAAATCAAACTCATGGAAGGTGTCCTCAACATCTTGCCACAAGCCAAGCTGATTTGAAATCCAACCATTCATGGCAAAGTTCTGCTGTGGATACCAAAGCCAGATAGACAGGAAATCGAGGGCACAGTTCCTATAAATCATGTCATGGAATGTTGGAAATATGGTCCCATCAGTATCAAGATGCATGCCAAGTTTGGTTTAAATGCTACAGTCCTTGGTCAGGGCTGTTCCATTAAAAAATACAAGGGACCTAGGGAAGGCACTTTTAAAGTGGGGTACTCACCCACAGATGCAATTTAAAATGTTGTATCATTTTAATATGAACTCTCTGAAATTGAAGTACCCTGGCATATATTTTTTTAAAACTGCCTTCTGTGGGTTTCAATGTACGTTCAAATGGAACAGCCCTCAAGATAACCTGTGGAAACAAAGCAGCTCAAGCAATCAGGGGCCATAACTCCTCTACATGATGACTTTAAAGGCTGAAAATCAAACTCTGCTGAGGTCTCATCAATACAAAGATGTACACCAAAAAAAAAATTTAAAATCCAAAAATCCTGTGAAGTTATCCTGTGAAAAACCAGTTGTTCAAGAATGGATGGATGGACAGCTAGACAAATGGACACATGCAATTACTATAGGGCTCTGCTAAGCATTGCCCAAACATGTTGTGTGGAACCTGGTACCTCACTTGCATCTGTGTGCTGATGCATTCACCTAATTGGATTTGCAAAAACTTTTAACACAAAACATAAACATATTTGACACCACCACTACATTTGAAAGTGACACCAATGAATCAAGACACAAACACATATGAAATATTTAGAAGCTGAAAGGCTTCAACCCCTGTCCCAATGTTAAACCCATTAAATATGATCAATACAGTAGCACTGGACTTTAAAGATAGTTACTGGACAGGCCTGTATTAATCATGTTCTTTAACAAGAGTACATACATTATATTCAGAAAATGAGGTTCATAAACTCACCATTTCTCCTTCATATGTTAAACATTCTTGAAACACACGATCTAAGAACACATCAGTCAGGGTGCCAGTTCCATACCTGTAATGAAAAGAATTTTTTAACTTCATGCTATCATCTAGCATCTAAAACAGATAACATTTTTTTTCTGTGCAATCCAGAGAGAATAAAGAAAAAAACTTTGCTAAGTCTCCTCTTTAATCAGTGTTATTTCCCTTTAACCCAATGACCTTTACATTTTGACCTTTTGGCATGTTTGACCTTGGATCAGTTTACATATGCTGATAGTCCACTGATACAGACATGCAGATAAATCCATTTCGAAAGCCTTTATTGGCACACTGATACCAAAAAGATAGTATCACCCTATTTAAAGCCACAGTTTGTATTACTCTTAGTTTATCTCTCTCAACCTTTAGTTTTTGCACCAGCATGGACAAAACTCTGAGTTTGTAAGGCAAATATGCTGCCAATGCCATACCTGCCAACCTTCCATACAGTGTTGGGGTTTTTGAGACTCAGTTGGTTTGTGGTCCCAAGCTTGGGCAATGTCCGACCTAAATAAGTTTCATTGCACAATTAAGTTATCTACTTATTTATAGCTATAGAAAATGACTGGCAACTCAAATTAAGAAAATAAAATGTATTTTATTTTGTGCATTTAATACACTTTCCAAATTAGCTGGTAGACTGGGCATTGTTATAACACACACACATACAGAGTGAGAGAAGATTTTTAAGACTACCATCATGGTGGCCATATTGGATGCTAGATCAGCATAATTTTTATTTTGAATGAACTAGGCATTATAAGAGTTCTGGTGAAAGTCTCATGTTAAGATCACTTTCCATTCAGAACATGCTACAATAACAAGATTTTCAACACTGCTGCCATGGCAGCCATACAGCATTTCAGATCATCTTCATTTTCATTTAGGACTAGCTAGACAACATGGGAAGTCAAAAACACTATCTCAATACCAACAATTTCCAACAAGAAGATTTTCAAAATGGCCACCATGGTGGCTATACTTGAAGTTAGACTGGCACCATGTTCATTTAGGCCCAACTCGAACCACAAAATCTTTTGGTGAAAACCAGATGCCAATATGACATTCTATTCAGGAGTAGTGAAAACAAGACTTTCAAAATGGCTGCCATATGATGTCAGATCTGCACAGTTTTCATTTAGGATCAACCAGATTTGATACAGTCTTTTAGTGAAAACCCCATGTTAATACGACTATCCATTAAGAAGTAGTGATAACAGTTTTCCAAATGAATACTGTAGTGGCCATATTGTCTAAGTGCTGCCAGTATATTTGATGAAGGAAGACATGGTAAGAATCAATGATCCATGAGAAGCTACTAGCAAGCTTTCTCAGATACCCACATTGGTCAAGCCGAGACTCAGACATCATAAGTCATGAATTTGAGTTGCCACAATAAGATCCAATTAAAGCCTCTGTGGATCAGTCCACATGAAAGTCAAAAGATCTTCATTTTATTCAGGGTCAGATATCCCATAATGACTGCATTTGCCAGAATGACCAATGAATGAGCTTAAATGACCTGATATTAGCTAACCTGACATGTCAGACATTCATGCGCACAAGAATATTATTAACATACAGATTAGAGAATTTTAATTCATACTTTACAGACATTCAAATGTATGTCGATGGGTTATGGCACACATCACCTTGCCTGTAAGTACTACCCCTATACCATCTCTCCATCTCTCTCTCCCTCACTCTCTCTCTCAGACATACACATGCACACACAGTGTTGTGTCAACATTTTCCAGCTTTATTTTTTCTTTTTTTTCTCTGTTAATCAGAATCAACATCCTGAAAATTCAGTGGCAGCTCCCAGCCCTGATGCCTTAAAATCTGCCATACTGCAGTTTTTTTTACAGCTGATTTTTCCAATGTGCCATTATACATACACATGTCAACCTGTTTATTATGACAGTTTTTATTTGCTGAAACCACTCAAAACTGCCAGTCATTGTTCAAATGGACCAATCAAAATGAAGTTTACAAATATTTGTAATTATAACTGGTTATCTCTAAAGAAAAACCTGAATGCAGCTAAAAATAATGGAATTTGTCCAGAAAATACAGGAACAAATTTGAAAATTTCTGAAAACTTACATTTCTGAGCAATAACAAGATGTTCAAGATGGCTGCCATGGTGGCCATATTTGATGTCTGAACAGCACCATTTTCAAGTAGCATCACATAGACCTTGCAACGAATGTGTGTATGAATTTTCATGGCAAGTTCTTCTGTTCAATGACCATTAGGGCAAAACATTAAAAATTGCTTAATGGTCTGAAAACCTAGTCAGTCCATCTACTTACAATGTTGATAAAGTGTGTAAAATTTTGTGACTCCAAGTTCAATAGTTTTTGCACTATAGTGCTAAAATGGATTCAAAATTCCTATCAAAATGGGGACATACAAAAACCTTTTCAGCAGGGCAGGTAAAAGATTCTGGATAATTCAGCACTGTCTTACTAACTGCATCCCCATTTACTATGTTGCATTTTAAGGTAAGTGAGGAATCTGACCTTAAAGTCATAACACTTTCAAGACAAAGGCTGATGATACATAGCTGCCAACCCTCCAGGCTCGTAATTAGTGAAAATAGGGATAAAAATTAGTGAATTTTGACATGACATATTTGTGAAGCAATCTTCGAGTCTGGGAATATTTGTTGGAACAAATGTTTAGCATGGGATCCAGCTGATAAAGGTAGATTGTGTTCAACAAGAAAACTCACAAAGTTTCAGCATTGGTAGCATGCAGGTCTTCCGTCGATGGCTTAAAATATTCCAGAGCTGAAATCTGCTGGAGTTTTTAATTCTCCCAACCTCTATGTGCTTTTTGCTACCAATGTGCTTCCTCACATCATCTCTGCCACCATGACCAATGCTAAAATTTGTGGCACACTGTGCAAAAAGCATGATGTATATTGGTGTTTGATGGCTGAATGCACGGCCAATGTTTGGTATATTTCAAACTAAACTACACTTTTTGTGCAATACATTTCTTTTTCCTTGGTGGTGACGACACTTTCAACATTGATGCCAAACGGTAATTCAATCAGTGTTGGCTGCGCATGTGTGGAGCAAAATTCCAGTTAGGCCCCAGTTTCTCTCAAAAGCATTTGTAAAACTACTCTTATACATATAGATTAAAATACGCTAAAATGCTTGCTACCGAGCCAACTGTATCAATCGGCTGGAGTTCTACTAATATCACGACCAGCAATTTCGGACTGTTTCGGCGACTGCCGATATCACGACTAGCACTTAACGGGAAATTGGTTATTTAAAGATATAAAATAATTGAGAATTGGGGAATTTGTGATTTTTCTGCATGCGGAGTGAATCCATGAATCACTGAAAAAGTCATGAAATTCATGCCAAAATCGTGAGGGTTGGCAGCTATGGATGATTTATTTGAAAGGTTTGACTTTTGATATCAAATATCTTCAAAACTATATATATATATATCCTTCTTTGCCTTGATGTAATACTCTCACAAATTTTTAAAGCTTTGGCTTGGAGGAACTGGTTTCCAAAATAAAAGAATGAATTTTTGGTGAAAATTGGATTCTTTATCTTTAAAAGTTGTATGAATTATCTGTCTAAATTTGCTTAATTCCATTTACCTTGCCAGCTCCTCTTTGCTAAGCATGCCGTTGTGGTCCTTATCCAGATTGAGGTACTGACCATACACACGTAGTGCTGAAGGTGCTGAGAACCAATTTGATTCTTGCATCTCTTTAGATAATTCTTCATCCCTGAGCTGCAGACAAGAAAGTAAGAATAAGTTAAATGTTCTTAAATTCTTTATGATCTGCCACTTAAGGCCCTATCAAAGTACAAGGTAATCTCAATGAATGAGAAGGTCCTAAGTGATGAAATCAGATGTCTCAATGACCTGCTGGGCATGCTGAATGGTATGATACTGAGCATAAGCATGCAAATCATTGTTAAACTTTGTGTTCCTTTCTAGACAGAATGATGGCATTTAATGTGTACTTCCTTATTTTACTGGATTAAAAGGTCCAAGTGCACAACCTTTGGAAAACAGCAGGTTAAATCTAACATAACATTTACAGCTCCTCAAGATGGCCTTAATGATGACCAATGAATACTGGAAATGAATTCAAGGAAAAATAAATGAGATTTTAGATACAGAGGTTGTTTGAGTTGACTGCATGCCATTTTTTATCACAATATTGTTAATCACAGACCTGCAACTCTATCAAGCCCTTCTCATTAAGAAGTCAAAATTTTTCCATAAGTCTGACCCATTTTCGGTAAAGTGTAATGAAATTTTATGTACTGCTTTTGTCAATGCAGAAACATGAATTTGAAAAGTTCAGAAGTGTAATCTGAGACTAATGCAGTGAAAGTAAACATCTTTAACTTAAAAAAACAGTCTGTAAAGTACACTTAGATCTTAATTACCTTCAGTACAGTTTCTGAAACTACATTTCCAAACCACATGGAGTTCAAAGTTCAAGGGTATGTTCTTAGATCTCTCGAATGATCTAGTCATCGTTATTTTTTGTTTTGTTTCTTTGTTTCTTCAATTTAAAGTGACAACAGCAATGACCCTGTTCATCGTCATACATACTCAAATATACACAACATTATGTCCAATAAATGTAATTGTTGCCTTTATTGCCTTTTTTCTTATGAATCTAAATAACCCAATTTAAACTTCTGTACTGACTGTTTAAACATTATACGAGGCTTATGGTCCACTTTTGTCTTCAAAGTGTTTTTATTTGTCATATGCTATTTTCACAAAATGATATAAGCATCAACTTGATCATGCAGGTATTTTGCATAAAAATATATGGCAGTTAAAAGCATCTGAGGTACTACTGTAAAAGTCAGTCTGGTTCCCTGACAAACTCCACTGAACCTAATTTTGAAATCCGGATCTAGACCAAACACAGGCAAGCCAGTTTCCAGATTTTGCAATGATCATATTTTTGTAATTCTGCTATTAATTCTTAAGTCAGTAATTTAAGGGCCATTTCAAAAAGACTTGACATTTAAACTGTAAGGATTGGCAGGTTTGTTATCATGACAGCGAGAGTAAAACAGTGATTTATTCATACATAAATTATCCCGACTTTTCACACATACAAAATTAATGGAATATCCTCCACCTTATAATCTACTGGTTTCTCAAAAATATATTATTACCATTTATTCTGAAAATCATTTATCCAGAAAAATCTGTATCTTACAAGTTGTCCAGGCCCAAACATCTGAAAACTTCTGACCATGAGTTTTAGGATTGAGATTTTGTGTTAGCTATAACCAATAACTTCACTTTCATAATACCACTTTTGCTTGGCTAATGCTGAAAGTTCAATTTCAAACTCAAACTAAGACAGATAATCATTGTTTTACACTATGTGGATATTTATCACATCTTGGGCATACACTTACCTCTAACAAGTCATCCAGAAAACTACAAGCTAAAATATCTTGTATTCTAATCTTTCCTTTCCTCATGGGGTCCAGGAAAAAGAAGAATTTCCTAACAGCTGTGCAAACATAGAAGGAATAAAAAGATTTCTCCAGACCATTTAGCTGCAAAACAAAAACAGATCATTCCTTTTATAAAAATGCTCTATGTTTCTGCATTTGCTTGTAAATAACATGAAACTAACTGCAAACAACACGGACCCAAATCTCCTGTCATAAAATGCACTAGCTGATCAAGTCTACACCATCTTTCTTTAATTACTGCCAACAAATAATGTATACCCTGTTCTGCCAAAACATTATGCAACTGCAAATCTGGATCAATGCTGTTCCTGTGTGCAACTTGTAAGCTAGAAAATATGGTAGGTTCTTCATCTTTAGGTCAGTAAATTTAGTAAAGTTACACAAGAAAACTTTAGTTACAAGACCAATTAAGTCAGCTAACCAGGTTAAAAAATTCCTTGTTAAGGCTGTAACATTTGCCAAATTTGTTCACATGTACACAGAATATAATAATCAAAATGATTCTGTTTAATCGAGCTGATTTGAAACCCATCTCTCCCCTCCAGTCAGTATGTTAGGCTAACAACTATTTATATGTAAGCCTCTGACAATGCATATACTCTTAATGACTCAAATTGTAATTTTTTAATCTGCTGTATGTCCTTTACTTCTTATTATGACAGGATTCAGTTTCGAAGACATGTCTTGGCTGAATGTATCGGCAATTTCAGTAAAACACCTTTAGAATTGTTGTGCTTTGTTACATGCAATTCTCCCTTAATAACTTGTGCACAAAGGGGTCAAAAAATATAGACTGTGACATATGATGCATGTTTAAACTTGTGATTATGTGCCATACATCCAGAACTTCCCCCACTGTACGAGAGCTCAAGTCGGCTCCTACTGCATTTAATCTTTTCCTTCTTTCTATCACCCAACTGAACTACAGAAAAGCATTTCCACACTGCAGAACATCCTGAAGTGTTGCTTACAACTGTCAGACATGAAGTGCAGCTTCTCACATTACATGTAAAGTACAGACAGTTGTTGTGTCACTGACATACACATGTATTTCATCTACATGGTTACTGATTTTGAAAAAAAATGTACTGGCTTTATATGAAACTAAGCTGTTTACATGTACTGGATACAGTGGTCCCCCTCTTCTGCACTGGGAAAGTGGCCTTATAAGACAGGTGGCCTTTCCAGAGGGGGACTAAATTTTTTGTGAGAAGTATATGTAATGTATGTAGTAAGAAAGCTACATACTTCTAAGCATTTAATATCTTCATTTAATATCTTCAATTAAAAGTAACATTAATTATTAAAAGGTTCTTCTTATCAAAATAATAGACCTATTTCAACTGAATATACATTTAATAGTTCTTACTGTTGACGTAAGCGTGATATGTGAACGGGTATTGTTGTCATGCACATTGCACAACCCTTCAAAAACGTCCTTTAAATCTTGGTACATACATAATTCTCTTTCCATTTGCTCCATTTTCCCCCTGCTGCTGAATAATATCCTTATCCCCACCCCACCCGATGTCATCGAGTAGAATAACCGACTTTCTTCTAAAATAATACGTCTCCGTTTACGTGATGACATGTTAATATCTGGTAATGATTTATTCGGATGTTGCTAACTGTATGCGAATTATGCAGACGAAAGTTTTGTTGAGTGGACGAAATGCCTTCTTCATAAAGGAAGCGATAAATGTGTTGTCACATGATTTTTCGGTCTTCATCTGGTACCCTGTTTTGTTCAAAGTTAATTTTTCAGTGTGTGTTAATACACAAAATCTATTTTTAGCCTATGCTGACCATGTTATGATCTTGACAATTACATCCGGTTGTAATCATCAAAGAGAAGAACTCCACAGATGTGTGAAGCCCAAACTCTATCATAACATTGCTGAGCCCATTTCCTGTAAACATCGGCTTTTATAGATAATTATATAATATTAATCTTAGTGTTACATGTACTTTAGTCAACACTCATTTCAGTAACGGAAACCTGACATTGGGAGACATGTATGAATGGTACAGATAATCTGATTACTTACCGTACGTCACAATATGAATTAATTATTGGTCCTGGACACATTTGAAATAAAAAGCGGCCGCTTGTGAGGGGGACATTTTACATTTTTGTACTAATATGCTGGCTGCTGGTCGCGTTAGAGGGGTAGGGTGGCCGTTCTTGAGGGATACTTTTGAACACAAACTCGTCGGTGCCAAGGGATTCTGGCCATAAGAAGCGGGTGGCCGCTGGTCAGGGGGGCTGATCAAGAGGGGGGCTACTGTAATGACTTAATCAGGTTTAAAATTTATTGATATATTAAACTGAAATAGAAACCATCTTTTATTCTGTTGTTGTTCCCAAAAGGTGTAAGGGTTTCATAATAAACTTCATCTGTCATTCTCTTCATCATTCCTTATTCTCCTAAATTACAAAGATGAATAACACGAAAGATGGTAAACTACTTGCCCATCAAGTAGAAAAGAACAACAGGTTCTACTTTTGGTTCTGCCCCAAGGTCCCTAGATGGGGAACAAGAGTTCAATTTTATAAAACTACCAATGACATATACATTTTACAATTAATATATGTTAAGAAAAGATTAATATATCTGTATTTATGGATTCTTCACCTTGGCAGAGGTCAGGAACTGCATTTGTGCCCATGTGTATGTATTTTGTTTCTCACATTTTTGCAATAAACAGCACCATATTATATTATGTTGCCTAGCAACCAGAATGCACAAGATGAATATGAATGTGAATGGTATATGATTACAGTTGCTCTTTAATGTGATTCATAATAAGATGGATAAAATCTCAAATTCAGCATCATGAAAAAATTCATCTTACCTGCGGTAGGGTTGGTATAAGTTCCAGAATGTAATTTTCCAAGTCCTGCAAGTGTGAAATGAAAAAGAAGACTTCTTTAATTACTATTCCTAATAGGGAAGGAAATTACTTTGCACATAACCTAATTTCACTGAATGACTGAACATTATGATCTAGATCTTAGCTATATGTGATGTAATTTTTAAGCTCAAGACTTATGACAAAAAAAATGACAATTTTAATTATTAGAATAATCTTAAAACAAGTGTAAAATCAAGGCATCATTTCAAGTTAGAGGAGACAATCCGCTGTGCATTATTATGGCTGCCTGTGCAGAGATTTTCCCCATTTTTCATGAGTTCGCATAAACAAAAATACATCATCAACATGTAAATGAAATTGCCTGTTTTATTGGTCATGTCTGAAAGAAAAAGCAAATTTTGTTTTAGTAAATAATATTTCTCCTATAATACTGTTTGCTCTGTACCAATTACTCTTCATCAGACACTTGTAATGAAACCAACAATTATGATTTCTTCTTGACAAGTATTTCTTCTCATGCTTAGAAAGTTTAGGCATGAACCTCATGAAACGAGCATTATCTTTCAGAGCTGCATATCACCACTGATGTCACAACAGGGTACAAAACATAATGCAAACGTTCCTGGACATACAGACACATATATTTTGCTTGTTTTCATTGGAACAACTTAGGGTGTGGTAGACTAACTCATTTTTTATCATCAACGGAGGCACTCTACAGATATGTACTTGCGAGATAGTGACAGGTGTAAGGCGAAGTTGTTTACATTTGCAACATGCTCAATGGAGAGAATGTTGGCACACCTCTGCTACTTTCATGTACATGCACTGTCTAGTCTAATGCCAGTAAGTTGAGAGATGTGATAGCACATAAACATTAATTAGTTGTAAAGTGCTGGTTTTCTCATAGGCCCTATTCTACTCCCTGCAAGATTCAGTTTCATTTAAAACATACTAATGTAATTTTCATAAGTTTCACAAAGAACCATACATACACCAATATTTATTTACCTTGTACAGGTATTATCCTAAAATGTATTCAGTGAAACAGGTATTACATTGTTTTACTTATTTATGGTTGCATATTTTGTGCTTTCCTTCACCGTTAAAATTTCTTCTTCACTGACAAAAGTTCATTTTATAAACTATTCTGAAGGACTATTAGCATCATTTTGTGACATATTTTGTACACATACATATATTTATTAGCAAAAAAGAGTCACAGTCAAGGTGTGTTTAATAAACTTCCAACACGGTTTTTCTAGTAAGTTCAAAAGTTTTTCCCATTCAGCATGTTATGTCATTTGTTGCATAGATAAGAAAGAAATATATTGTACAGCTTAAATTTAATATTCCCCAGTGAACAGGGAACACATTCTGAGCTTTCTCTATCTCCGTCTGTACTTGTAGAAACTGTACATGATCTAACACAGCTAACTAAAATGGCTGCTATCATGTGTTTGAAAACTCAGACTGAATTTGTCTAAAGCACACAATCTTTAGCAGTTATTAAAATAGGCAAAATGAATCTTGCCAGACTATATAATACAAGCTTCTGAAAGGGCAATAAATGAATTACAAAATATATAAAAAGTAAGAAAGAGTTATCACCTCATTTTTTCACTATTTACCTTTGAAGTGCAGGAAGTGAAACTGCAGACCTGCCAACTAAATTTAACTGAAACAGGGACAGGGTTTCACGGGATGGTTTTGAGGTGGTGAATGAGATTGTAAGTATTTTCTTTCGAACTGAACTGAATGAACAGAAATCCCTCAGCATATTCCTTTCTGTAGTGGACTTTATGTTTAAACTTTTCTTAGGCGAATGTTCGTTGTCCAGATTAAGTTTATTAAAAAATGTATCAATTACAATCAAATGAACACAGAGCAAACAAAACACATTTCAAATCAACTCACAATGGCACCCATTAATACAAGAAATGATGTTGTCACAATGTTCCTGCACCAAAATGATTTTTACTTTGCAGGAGTTTTCCAAATTTTAAGGAGAAAATGACAAATTTCAGAAGTCATTTTTAAAGTCCGATACTTTGATTAAAGACACAATCCTGCAGTTGAAGGCACGTATGCAAAATCTCCTATTTACCCGACTCATCCATAGCTACCAATGTAATATAACAACCACTGCAAAATTGTTCACTGCAAAGTTACAGTGGAAAATATTTCTCTAACAATACTTTTAGTTTAGCTTTTTAATATAAATTCCAGGATATTTTATGACAAAAAAGTTATTTTCAAGGAGGTTTCTATGATATTTTCATTGAATTCAAAATTCCATTTGGATTCCAGGACCTCCTTAAAAATTATGAGGGTGCAGGAACCCAGTTGTTGTTACGGAGTTTAATGCCATATTTCAGAACAAGATAGGCTATACATGGCATCCAGTATAACTGGTGGAGGAAGAACTGGGAAAAACCCTGGAAAAAAACACCAACCCAAATGAAGCTACTGGCAAGCTTTCTCATGTACCCAAATTGGCTAAGCCTGAGACTTGAACCCACACAGACAAAGGTGAGATGGCAGTGATTCATAATGTTTTCACAACTCAGGGGCCTGCTACAGGAAATGAAGAAGATCTAACTACCAGATTTGACCAAAACACAGAATTTGGCCAAAAATTATCGAAAATTATTCACCGAACATGAAATGTGCAAAAATGTTTCTTTGGATATATATAAAAAAAATTGCCATATGAATCTGGATAAATCAGGATAGTTGGCAAGCCTGAAATGACCAAGTGACGCTAGCAGTTTTTTTTTATAGGTCCACATCTGAAGCGAGGACAAGCTGTATACTCTGTAACCCAAATTAAACCCATCAATCATACACCAAAATAAAAAAAAAGGAATTAAAAGTTCTTTTAACAACACCTAAGATATACAAGATCCATTTTTTTTTTTATAAAAAAAAAAGCCAAAATAACCAGTAACAAAAATCTGGGAAATTCAATTTCTTTAAAAAATCTAACCCTATGCAAAATACAAAACTGGTCAGTGTCACCTTTCAAACCATTTGAGTACTGGTGAAAGTTTTCTCAAAACTAGCCACTATAAAACAAATTTTAAAAATAAAACATAAAAGAAAACAAGAGGCCAAAGTGGGCCTGATATCTCTCTGATTACTTTAATAACAGCTGACAATTTCACAAAGCAAGCTTATGTTTTAGGGTCAGAATATAACCCTATGTAAATTTTATAACTATATCCCAAACTTTAACTTTATATCATGTCAATTTTATCTAGTATTTTGTAGTATGATAAAGATCATTTAAAATTTCAAAAGGCATAATTCATATATTATATATATATATATATATATATATATATATATATATATATATATATATATATATATATATATATATATATATATATATATATATATATATATAGTATTTTGCTCATAATCAAACTCACCCAAGATTTTGACAAACATTTTATAAAGTTTTATTGAAACTGCATAAGAAATATAATCTTTAACTGTAAAGAGGTAACATGCTCAGCCAATCACATGCAAGATACTCTTTTATATATAATTTCAGATCTCAATTATTATATGAACTAAGACAATGATCATGTAAGCATACTTACCACAGTGGTGTAAACTCCTAATGAAATCATGTCATTACTATGTACAGATCTCACTTATAATCATACTCTACTGTGATCTTAATGATAAAAGCCTACTTATTAGGTCTGATCAAAATCTTTTAAAAAAATTGGGGGGTGGGGGAACAGAGTGGCAAAGAACTTAGCCAAATAGATTCAAGATCACCTTATAAATCTGCATTAAGTTTTGCTTGTACTATGACTCATCAAGACGATGAAAATTTTTCTCCGATTTACAATAATTTTCATTAGAATCAGCTCAGAAACACTGTCTCTTGAGCAGTAAAAAGCTCAACCAAATCATTTCATGTCATTAATATGTACCGATCTTTGCTCAAAATGAATAACTTGATATAATCTTATGGACCAAGTTTGATAAAAAGCTGATCAGAATAAGGGTGGCTAAAATGTTGACAAGCTCAACCAATCAGATACAACATCACCTCATTATTATGTGTTGATCATGTTTATAACTGTAACCATCAAAGATCTTGCTGAATTAAGTATATTTACCCAATTTACTCAAAACTGGATCAGAAAGACATTCTCTAGAATAGTACCAAGTACAGTCAATCAGAAGATCACCTTCTATTAATGTGCATGGATACTGTTCGCTGTTGAATCCATCCAAGAACCTGATGACAGAGACCCATATTTCTAGTTCATCAAAATCAGATCAGAGATATAGTCTCCAGAATGGTAACAAGCTCGGAAATTCAGATGTAACCATGGTCATTATCGAACTTGTTTGAGATCCTGATGTCAAATCCATATTCCAAGTTCGATCAAAATCAGATCAGAAATATTGTCTTAAGTGTAGTAACAAGTTCGGGCAATCCGATGCAAGACCACCTTATTAATATGGATGAATCTCACTCTATTTGACGGGATCTTACAACAAAAAAATTATAAAAGCAATAAAACTTAAAGTCTAGTTTGATCGAAATAAGATTTAAAAAAAAAACAGTTTTAAGAAGCATATGTTGATGGATGCATGACAGACACTGGGATGTACCAAAAAATTAAGCATGTCTGCAATGCAATAACTTCAATTAGTTGTTAATGTTAATGATTTAAAAATTATACAAAATTACATTTTGGTTCTAATGTTTTCATAATCAAGCATATTACAAAACCAAGGGCACATGTGCCTGTATATCGATAGTTGAAAGTTCCAACAGTTTATTTCTTACATGTGACAAACATATTATCTTATCATCTATGACTTACAGATTCCTTCAGGTATCCTTGTCCAGCTACATCATATAAAGACAAGCCTATTCTTGTTTGATGCAACCAGACTTTCCTCATAACATAGTTAAAGAACTGCATGATTGAAATGCGACCATATGGGTCTGTCTGTAACAACTTTCCGAACACTATGGCTGTGAAAAATTGCCTGTAATGAACAGAAACATTCATAAATTGATCTGATTGTAATGGCAATGTTGGCGGACAAAATCTGCAATAAAGCATTATTTCCCTTTGCTTTTCTGAATTATTCACTCCCTCCCCCAAACATGGTTAATCTACCCTACAGGGTATGGATACTTGTCCCCCCAAACATGGTTAATCTACCCACACATGGTATAGATACTTGTCATTCGAATCAAACTGAAATCTTTTTTTTTTTTGCTTACACCTAAATACAGCTAAAATCTGGATACATAATTATCCATGCACACATGGAAAGGGTCTCAAAGTCCCCCCCCCAACCCTCCACCTTCTTCACTATCGACAATTAAAGTTATCATTAAAAAATATTAGATATTTGACCTAAAAATGCATAATTTATCATACATAACACAGTAAGACCAAACATAATGATGAAAAGCCTGATTAAGTTCAATACACAAGTTCTGCTTCATCAATTAGTGATACATCCTGCTTTCCAATACCATGTAATGTAAGATAACTAAAACATATCAGTAGCTTATTTTATACATACCAGGATAAAAATGTTTTAAATGGTTTCTGTCCATGCCAAGAGATCAACAATAACTATTATTAACTTTTCATGACAATATAATATTAACAGACTCTTGTGTCAAACATGTCTGAAATTATTACCTGCATCTGGCAAAACCAAAAGATATAACAAAAATTTCCATTACTTCAGCCATCACAATAATGAAGATCCTCATAGCTAAAAATATCAAATTTACTTTCTGGTCATTATAATATAATTCATATATTTGCTCCATTTATGACTTTGCAAAAGTCATTATTTTAATTCATTTTTTCATTTTCATCCCTTTATTTCACAAGCACATTTTATTAAGATTAAATTCATGGCATTATATTTTATGCTGTCACCTACTTAATTAGGTCAAAAGATGACCATTATATTTTGGATGGCTTCTTTTTTTAATGAAAATATAGCATTCTCTCTATCTTTATATCTGATTTCAATAAATGTCTCAAATTATTACCGGCATTTGGCTCCTGCCTCAGACCCAACCTTCAAAAATGATTCATAATTGATCATCTGATCCTCCCCAACCAGTGGTGGTGTATGATACTGGTCAAGAAGAAACCAAAGATGCTGCAAGGAAAAACTTTAATTATTAATATGAAGATTTTAAACTTTAAACCAGGACAGGGTTTCACCATCATAACCTAAGTCTGGATTTAAACTAGACCAATCCAATGTCACAAGCTTTGACTTTTACGCTTATTTTAGCAATATCAGAACCAGGAAACAGTGCTTAAGTTTGGTGTTTTATGGCACAGTAACGCAAGTAGGTTATTTATGCTGAGGCAATTGGAGTAAAGTGCCTTGCCTCGAAGTCAAACCATGGACCAGGTTGATCTGATTATAGGATTCATAAAAACACCCGTCTGGTCATGAGTCAGACACACTTACCACTGAGCTACAATAACTTCTGCGTCCATTAGTGCCCTCTTACAGCATGCAGGAGGGCACATTGGGCTGATTCAATAACCTTGAGGCAGCCTGCAGAGGTCTAAGCAACAGAACTTTTATTAATACCATTTAGCATTATAATTTTCAAATTACCAAAGTTTTATTGCTCTGTCTTTTTCTGAGAGAGTCTGAGAAATTTTACTTAGACACTCTTACTGTTATCATTGCAAACCTTGAAATTATCAATTGTCCAATATTAAACTTGCACTTTTAATTGCTGGGCTACAATTCATACAGCTTTATGTAATGTACATGACACCTTCACAAGCTGGGGTGTGATACTGACATCCTGTCCACATAAGTAAGGTTACACAACCTTATGAACATGTGCTGATATTCACAGTATATGCCA
This sequence comes from Megalonaias nervosa, assembly GCA_016617855.1. Taxonomy (NCBI): domain Eukaryota; kingdom Metazoa; phylum Mollusca; class Bivalvia; order Unionida; family Unionidae; genus Megalonaias; species Megalonaias nervosa. Next base: position 37,762 of record JAECUM010095411.1, read on the forward strand.
CCATTACTTAAGTACTAAGTATTAGTTTTGCATTTCTGTGTAAAATTTGGCATGTTTCCATTCTTTTCTTTATATCAGACAGCAGTGGTTGTCATTAGGAATTTAATTGTCCACATCTCATTGGATTACTTTTCCTATGAAACAATGGGAACAATTTATATCATTCAAGAGAAAGACTGCCTGATCAAGTCAGTGCATAAGTTCAGATTTCTTTAAATAAACAAATTCCTTTGTCAGTTAGTGTCAGTGATTTCTACTTTCCAGTGCTTATGGTGTAAATTGTTGGACTACATTGTTCAAACTGAATTAGGAATGCTTACACCTTTTTTATATCAGCAATAACTTCAAATAGAATTTGTGCACACACAGAATCAGCCCAACCTTTTCTAAAGACACATATTGAATATACAAAACTCATTTGAAATTATGTTTTTTGGTGTTCAAATATGTAATCAACTTAAAGATGATTGATTTATATTGTCTTTTTAAGATTCTGGCACGACTATGACATGCAAGTCAGTGCTAAAAAAAACCATGAAGAACCTTTGTAAGAAAATGAAAATAAGTTTCAGAGATAGTCAATCACACGTAATAGAAACATACATATAATTTAAAGAATGTTACAAAACAACAAGCAAGTTTATTGGTGCTATAGTTGATTACCAGGTAGTATGCATATTACACACAGTTCCCCCACTGATGTCTCAAGATCATGTGTGTGTATTAGGATGTTTGCAATAAGTTTCTCAGATGTTTCTACTGAGGTTACATTGCATGAATGTTCTTCAAGACTTCACATCTGTAACAAATTAAGACTACCATCCACTGTCATTCAGGTACACCTTTACAGATCATGCTTTTCTTTGTTTGTTTTTAACGGTTTAAATGCCATTTTTCAGCACATGATAGGCTCTATACCTGGTGGCTATTTTGTTTGTTAGAGGCAGAACCTAGGATGAACTGCAGACACATGGGAAGTTACTGTCGAGTTTTCTCACACAACCATGTTGATCGAGCCAAGACTAGAACCCATGAGGACAGAGGTGAGATGTCAGTGAATCTGAAAAGGTGAGTGACTTAGACCACTCGACTACCTGGGTTTCTCCTTTTCATTGTTTATTTTCAAAAATAATTATTATTATTACAATCATGACACAGGCTTGGTACAAGATACCTCAGTATAAAGTGGTCTCATTTATAACATGGGTAAATAGTGTTATAAACATGAATAGTGTTGTTGTTGTTGTTGTATGGTTTAATGCCATTTTTCAGCACATGATAGGCTATACATGGCAGCCAGTAAAAATGGTGGAGGAAGAACCCAGGAACACCAAAGAAAGAACCACCGACCCACGAGAAGCTACTGGCAAGCTTTCTCACATACCCACATTGGCCGAACCCGAGACTTGTACCGATGTAGACAGAGGTGAGATGGCAATGATCTGTAACAGTGAGCACTTTAGACCACTTGGCCACTTGGGGCCCTATGAATAGTGTTACAAACATAAATAATGTTATAATGGAGCACTACACTTATTTGTGACTAAACAAATGAAAATGGACTAAAATAACAGAATCTGTAGTTTTCAAAATACTGAGGTTTACCTGCAATTCATCATTGTCTAAAAGTTCTCGGCTTCTCCGTTGAAGAAAAACAGCCCTGAAAAATTACAACAGATCCACATACACTAAAAACTGCAATATAATTATGATAATATATCTTAATGCCAAATGAACAAATGAACCATGAATGGCACATTATATGCATACCCATTATTTAGAAATCCTCTATGTAGGTACTAGTATGTCATAGTCACAAATTATCTGGACCTTGGTCAAAGTATGCAGTTCCAAATTAGAAACCATTAGTTTTCTTTTCTTGACTTACCATAAGCCAGCAATCTAATCCTTTGACCTTTTAACCGCAAATTCAACAGGCCTCTTCCAAATCATAAGCACAAACTCTTCACAAACTTTGGTCAAGATAGCTGTTCCTGAAGTAAAGTTATGCAAAAGCCATTTTTCTTCTGTCAGTCTACCTTTGGCTCCAAAATCAATAGGGTTCTTTCTTAGTCAACGTGCAAGTCATCCACAAACTTTGGTGATAGTACACTCACTGAGAACTGAAATGTGTGCAGTTATCAGTTGTCTTCTTTCAGTCACAGTAATGTTGCACTTCAACCTTTTGACCCCAAAATTAATAGGTTTCTTCCTCACCCCAAGCAAGCCATCTACAAATACAGTCCAAATCTGTGATGCAGAACTGATGCTATTGTGGTAACATGGTTTCTCTTCTTTTCATTATAGTGAATCTGACATCTGACCTTGTGACCCTGAAATTCATAAGAGGCTTCTTCCTTACCTAACAAGCAAGCCATTTGCAAAGTCTGGTACCTGTAGATGGTGGAGAATTAAAAGTTATTGTGTAGAAATAAAACAGGGAACAGATGGTTGGACATGCAGACGTAACATAACATGCTCCATCTTATGGTGAGCATATAAAAATAAGAAAGAGGATGATCAAAGTGTGGCAATCTAGAAAACATTTGGGCACTCACTCCAAAAATTATGACAATTTTTGAAACACAGGAGAAAACCTTTCTGTAATAACTGATCCTGTGTAAATGCTAGTATTCACCAAAACTGACAAAGGGGATCAAAATGTTTAGATAACAATTCACTTAAATTAAAACCTCATATTTGCTGATGGCAAAACATGGGGCTTGTGCTGTTGTCAGACTGTCTTTTGTCATTAAGTAATTGATATTCACTACTGTATAGAAACATATTCTGAAGTTACACAGATTCAACAGACAGCCATGGTAAGAAAGAGACTTACTCAATATCCAATTTAGCAATAAAGCAAACTTTTATTAATAATGAAAATAAAATAATAGAACATAACAGGAAAATGACTACCACATATGGCACAAGATACACATGACTTTTTCCCTACTAATAACCTTCACCTTTAAGCAAGGAAGTTGACTATTATATCATAAGACGTGGACTGCATCAAGATATATTAAAATATCTATAGCGGTTAAAAAGCTACACCCTGGATATGAAAACAGGATGCTGATCTACATTATCCATTAGTGTGATCCCTACCTTGAGTCAGGAAGCATGCAAGTGAATATACAAGAGATTGCCAAGTCAAGATAAATAAAAGGATGAAGTTTCAATAAAATATTTTTATTGGTTTTAAAGTGATACTCATACAAGGATAAATGTCTTATTTATATTTTCGTTTGCCATGATCTTTACTTTGAGAAAGGGGGCATGGATAAGCTGTATGGCACACTGACTAGTTGTGATATATAACTGTCAGAAAGTTATACTCTGAATAAGAATACAAGTCACAGAATTATGTATCTATTCAGGCTATCTAAGCATCAGTACTATACTGGGTATATGGTGTCAGTTAAAAGTAAAGTTCTAAAAATAAGACAGATTCACCTTTTCACTTGCCATGGCTCTGGCTTTGATGCTGGGATAATGGCTATGATGTTACACACTGTCAATATATGATATTTAACTAGCTAAAGTTTTGTTAAAAATTTTTCAGTGGGTCAAAAGTTAAGCTCCAGAAAAGGCTACAAATCACAAAACTCATTTTCCCTTGCCATGACCTTCAGGAAGTAGGTATGGTTATGATAAACAGTCTATAAATGATATATAATTGGCTCCAGTTTCATAAAAATTTCCACAGTTAAGGATGAGGATACAAGGCAAAGATCTATGTTTTCCTTTGCTGTGAACCTGAAGACAAGGAAAGGGGCATGAGTATGGCAAACAACACATCACCTAGTCATCACATATACCTGGGCAAAGTTTCATGAAAATCACTCCAATGATGCCAAAGTTATGAACATTAAAAAAGAGATTTTAATAGAGAGATGGACAGATATTACCATAATAAAATATGCAAGACATAAGATGGGCATATAAAAAGTTGAATAGGAACTTGATCCAAATGAATACTAATTTTTAAAGTAAAATTTATTTCTTTGATGATACTTACCTGATAATAATAAAGAAGACAATCCACTGCCTCACAAATCTGGCCTTACATAGCTAATCATGCCTTTTGATTTGTTTTAGCAACATAACTGCTAGAAAGGTTGCATTCTCTCTTTGAAAGAGAGACCTGTGCCATATCCCATCAATCAACAGTTATTTCTGGAGCAGATGTGCATTCTTTTCCAAGAATGTGACTGTGGGATGGGAGAGTGTACTCATAATATGATCAGAAAATTGAAAATTGCTTTCTTCTTCAAATATACTACCTGATGGTGAGTTACATCACCATACCCCGAAGCTGACCTTGGTGGCCCTTGCTTCAGGCTCCTAACATTATGTCAAGTTTCATGTGAGATATGGGCTATGGTTAGCACACAGTCAATTCATGGATGCAGTTTGGAGAAAAGTTTTTGTTCCCATAAATCCAATGTAAGTGGAGTAACCCTCTTTGCTATGATTTTTCTAAAGGCCTGGGAAAAGTAGCCTTTATTGCTGAGAAACTTTTCTGAATAGAAGGTGTTTCAAAATTTGTGGCTGATTTCCCATGAGTGGGAATTTGTTCTTAGCAGGGGAAGACATGACAGAAACTGAATCCTTGCAGCAAAACAGCAGACACAGTAGTCCCCCTCTTATGCAGCCACCCCTTCTGCACCAGGAAAGTGGCCTTATAAGACGGGTGGCCTTTCCAGTGGGGGAGTAAATTTTTTGTGAGATGTAATGTACACAGTAAGAAAGCTACATTCTTCAAAGCATTTAATATCTTCGTTTAAATGCAACATTAATTATTAAAAGGTTCTTCTTGTTATAATAATAGACTTATTTCAACTGAATATGCATTAATAGTTCTTATTCTTGGCATAAGCGTGATATGCGAGCAGGTGTTGTTGTCATGCACATTGCAAAACCATTCAAAAACGTCATTTAAATCTTGGTACATACATAATTCTCTTTCCATTTGCTCCATTTTCCCACTGCTGCTGAATAACCTCATCGGTTACAATGTTGTTTATTCGAGTCTTTTCAACATAAAATTGTGTTTTATTCTAGTCTTTAATACCTAAAATCGTTCGGCAAGTTTCCCCTCCCCACCTCACTCGATGTTGTCGAGTTGAATAACTGACTTTTTTCTAAAATAATCGTCTCGATTTATGTGATGACAAGTTAATGTTTAGTAATGATTTATTCGGATGTCGCTAACTATATGCGATTTAATTATGCAAACGAAACTTTTGCAGAGCGGACGAAATGCCTTCTTCGTAAAGGAATGTGTTGTCACGTGATTTTTCAGTCTTTGTCTGGTACCCTGTTTTGTTCAAGGCTAATTTCTGTGTGTGTGTGTTTGTCTGCAAAAATCTATTTTTAGACTATGCTGACCCTGTTATGATCTTGACAATTACATCTGGTTGTAATCATCAGTGTTGCCAACTGCAAGACTGATAAAACAACTTTTCTGCATTTAAACAAAATGCCATGTGATTTTAAAGGCAGCGATCTTGTCATGTGATTCATTAGTCGCAGTCTGGTACCCTATTTGTGTTTACATTTCTTTACACTAAGTGAGAGAAGCCAAAACGGCTTCGATATGTACGCAGATTTGATCTGAACAATAGCGCCTCATGGCCGTTAGGATTTGTAATCTTGACAATTATTGTCAGTAGTAATAGCTACTAATTATGAAAGTGAACAAGCTCAACATCTTACTAAGGTAAGCCATAAAGGCTATCAAACCATTTTCCCGCTGACATGTGTATTGTACATCAATACTGCCACTTCTCAGCTGTTACTACTGTTCAATAATTGTAATCTTAACAATTATCAGAGTGACTAAACTGGACATCTCATGATAACACAACAGTAAGGCTAATCGGATTACGTGTACTTACCTTTTTGTATGGATTAAAATTTGAGTCTTTCTCGGCTTTATGGAATAAATGTGGCTTCTCATGAGGCGTAAATGTTATAATATTAACCTTAGTGGTACATGTACTTTAGTCAACACTTATTTCAGTAACGAAAACCTGACATCGGGAAACAGAAATCGGATTACTTAACACACGTTATGAATAAAATTGGTTCTGGATACATATTACAAAATAAAATGCGGCCGCTTGTGAGGGGTAATTTTTATATTTTTGCACTAATATGCTGGCCGCTGGTGGTAGAGTTAGCGGAGTGGCCTTTTCATGAGGGATACTTTTGAACACAAACTCGTCGGTGCCATCGGATTCTGGCCGTAAGGAGTGGGTGGCTGCTGGTCAGGGGAGCCGTTCAAGAGGGGGACTACTGTAGTTGAAACTGAATGAGCAGGTGTTGATTGCATTGATTCTGGCTTCTGTAACTTGGGTGGCTAGGAAGCAGGCTTCATATGAAAGGTGAATCAGACGGCTCTATAGTGATTTGAAGGGTGCCTTGTTCAATGATGTCAGAACTCACAGTGAGTTCCATTTAAGACAAATGTCAAGACCTTCAGCTGAGACAAGTTGAAATGTCCAAGAAGGAAGGCGAGTTCTTTTCTCTGTACCATATTGTAACTTTAACAATGATAAAATGTGTCAGCAGCCTTTGATTGTGATGGGAGTTGACTTCTTGATAAGCCATAGGAAGAAGCTGCTGGTTATTTATGCTAAGGCTTTTAAGGAAGATATGTATCTCACTGTTCACATCACTAGTAGAGCTCTACATTCCTCCTCATAAACTTTCAAAGTTATGGGCCTTATTGACCAAGAAATTCTGTCTATTACTAGTGCAGAACTGCTTCTTTTTTAAGGCTAGTTTCAGATAAATCAGATTTGCAGGTTCAACATCTCGTGTTGGAAAACCTATAAGCATCATTTCAGTAGGCTAGCAGAAGGGATACTCCACTGGAAACCGCTGTGCCAGTAGACTGAAAAGGTCACTGATGCATAATGTGTCCTCATAGTTTAAAGGAGCAATCAGGACCAGTTGGCTCTGGATTCCTTCACTTTCTGCAAAACTATGGGAATCAGAGGGATAAGGGGAAAAACATGTGCACCAAAACAATTAAGTTCTGGGAAAGGGCATTAACTGCACAGGCTTTTGGCTCTGAAGCTAATGAGGCAAGAGGCTTGACCTTCTATCTCACCTGTCAACTCCCATGGGTGCAGATTACCTCATTCTACCAGGGGAGTAAGCCTGGAATATGGCAAACATGAATGTGGACTTGTTGATGAGACAAATACTGGGCAGAAAGGCAATTTCTGAGGACATGATTCTCCCTTGCCTTCTGATGTGATTGGTGACAACCCAGTTGTAAGGAAGAATGGAAGCACCCTTTCTAGATAACATCTACCATGATCGATAGGCATTTGTTATGGAATTCATCTTCAGATGGTTGATGTATGTGTGCCATACCCCCACTCACTTTAAAGGATGGCAGGTGAAAACTATAGCCAGTCATGCTGGTGTTTGTGCCCAACGTGGTTTCCAGCATCCAGTCCTTCATTAAGGTACCCACTGTCAGCCAGGAGATGTCCTCCCATAATGCAAGATTAAACCTCGATTAATCTAACACTCTGATCATCTGGGCTGATAGGTTAAGTTTTAGATAGCACTGAAATAGAAGAGTGATCTGCAGAAGTTTTGGGAACTGGCAGCACAAGACAAGGCACATGGCCATATATCCCACTAAGATCTGACTCCCAATATGGAAGGGTAAAACTACTACTGTGGTGATCCTCAATGGACATTCTTAAGGGTAACAAATGCAAAATAAGCAAAATTTTATGTGGATGTGCTCTGAGGCAATCGAACATTTGGTGCCAAAGTGGTACTGGCTATCCCAGAAATGATCACTGTAACCTGTACCAGGGTTTGCATATGGTGATGGAATGTCCAGGACTAGTTCAGGTGTGTCAAACTATCATAATGATACTGGTCCAGACATTGGTGATGGTATGCTCTGGTTGTGCCACTGTGAGCAACAGTGGGGCTATTAACTGATTGATAACTCAAGAAAGCAAGCAAAGATTATCAAATCTTTTTTCTAAATGGGTGATCTATCTGCCTGCAGTGATACAATCATCAGAAAAATAGTTACAGAGGCAGCGTCACTGGCAAACTTGATGCAATTGCATCCTTGTGATATATACTTCCTGGATGTCTCACTTGTACAGGTTAACTGATTGGCAGCAATGGTCACCCATCTTTTCTTGAACCAGTGACAGCAAACATCACAAGCATACTTCACACTGCATCTCACACAATTAATACAGGTGGGGTGATTATCCTCAGTTAATCTGAATTGGTTACACACCCCACAATTACTTCAGCCGATTGTTGCTCATGCCTCGAATTAGAGAAAGCAAAACAATGGCATATTCAGGTTAAATCAGTCAAGTATCATACTGAATTACAGTGCTATACATTAGGTTAAATGCCAGAGGAAATTACAGAAATGATCTTATTACTTAGAATAAATGATTATTTACTTGATATAAGATAACAACAAATGTTTAGTAAGATGAATTTGAAGTATGACAATCAATTAGAGTGAAATTTAGACAAGATACAGTCAAATTTAGACAGGAAAAACAGGTAGAATATACTATCCTGGAGTAAGAAAACCCCCAAAGAATTACTCAAACTGATGAAAAAGCACAAATTAAATAGTTTTTTTTGTTGATGTTGTTTGGGGTTTAATGCCATTTTTTAGCATGATAGACTATACATGGCAGCCAATATGGCTGGTGGAGGAAAAACCCAGAGAAAACCCCAGCAAGAACCACTGATCCACTGGAAGCTTCTGGCAAGCTTCTCATATTGGCAGAGCCGGTTACTCAAATCCATGTGGACGGAGGTGAGATGGCAGTGATCAGTAAAGGTGAGCACTTTAGTCCACTCTGCCACATGGGGCTCTAATATTATTTGTGAGGACTCTTGTATGCTATTGCTTGTAAGTACTAAATGGCAATCAGGCATGAGCAAGAGTAACTGGCAATTAGAGCCAATCCCTCTATCTAATTGGAGACCACTCTCATCTGACAGCCATCTTGGAAAGCAGATGACTTTTAAGCACTTTTGTTACTAAAAACTGGCTAAAAAACATGGTTAATATCAATACAGCTTGGTAAAACTGGATTTGCTATTTACTGACACAAATCAATTCATTTGGCCATATATTGCATTCTAACATTTGTATGATTGGTTAATATATCTGAAGAAGAAATTGTATCCTGGTATAGTGCATACTCAAATACGTTGACTACATGGGATAGTCTAATGTCAACCTTGCTGATTCTGTTTTAAAGAAATTTATTTGCATTCAGGTATTGATAGATTTATGTTTCAATTTTACCTGCCTTGCAACAGATGTCTGTCATCTTGATGGTCCCCTTTTCTTAGCAATATTACTAACAGAAATAATAATTGGTATTAAAGAAGAGCCAAAATATGATTGTTCTTGCATATGTTCCTATTTATACAATTACAAAATATTGTTTTTGTTTTCAAGAAACATTTCCTACTTAAAGTCAACTAAAATTTCATGGAATGAAGTCCTCCCCATATGTTGTTATTGCAAGGTAACCAAACAACTTCAGACAGTGATTTCAAAGGATTTAATTAGAAACACCTATGATGTCATTATATATATATATATATATATAGATATACTATACCTTTGTCATTGTGAAGAAAGCCATTGTTTCCACTCACACATCTTAAATTCTACTTGTATGTGTATGTGTATAGAAGTATCTGTTGAACTGAGACAGGTTTTGTATTCATTCATCCATAACATTGATTTAGTGTTTGAGTGCACATCTCTATGAGATATTATTAAGAGTTCACATCAGACCACTTACCATATAAAATACACTAAACAGCACAGCGTTTTATGTTAGGTAATCTTTATGAATCCAAGATAATGTTTTTACAGATGATTTATATTAATGTGATTATTTTCATGCTTAGGATCCTTTGTAACATTTATTTTCTTTGAGACACAAAAGGGTAATCAAATGATAGCCAGACATGCATTCTTACATTCCTATATATGTATGATCATGGTTGCCAGTGTAGAACACCAATGCAGGATATTTCTGTAATTCATAACATGACTGCTGTCTTTCTTCACATGACCTACTGCAGGCATAGTATACACAAACTGGCGAATACTCTTTAATTTCCATCATTACTTTAGAATTCTTGCACAATAATGAAGACAAATATTAACTGCAACACATTTACAGGTAACCCCTGTGATACATTAGGGTTACATTCCTGGGACCGCTATTTATGTCAGTGTTTATGCGTATTTTCGTAATTGACATGGTGAAGGGCAAATTTAAAAAAAACATACAATAAAAATCCTTAGGATTATGAAAACAACTTTGTAACAGAAATGATTACTCATGTATACAAGAGGAGAAGTTTAACTATAAACTGCAGATGCACTTAATTCAAATATAAAAAAACAATCTGTGCACATGCTTATAGTTCATTTATTTATCTACAAGTTTACCTGTCACAGTTTACATATCTTGGGGAGTACCTGTACATCCTAAAAAGTGAGCAGCATATAAAGTTAGTGTCCTGCAAACATGATGTTTTGCACTGATCAACCAAGCTACATGTACTTCCTCTGTAGTCTGATTTTGAGAACCAAAAGTGACTGTTGCAATTGTTTTATTTTTTAAAATTTATATTTTCATTATTATTTGAGATGGGTAAATCAATTCTACATCAAAGCTGATGTTGGCTGATTGCCTGATATTTAACAGCACTATGAACATATTATTGATTATATAATACTGAGGTAATGGATGTTAAGTCTCTTTCCCAAGGCTATACCAAAGTAGCCAACCCAAGGTGGCCTGGGCAGTATCAAAACTGCAAGCTTTGTATTATGAGTCTAAAACTTTACCAAGTGACCACCACAGTTCCCAGATCAAAGCTGAACTGATGGATATATCATTTTTTTTTGCCTGTTGACTTGATTAATTTTAGGGATAAGAGTTTGTTTTTTACCTGTTTACACCTGTACCATTGCACAAACTATCTGCATTGCACAATTTAGATGCTGTTCAGTCAATACCTTAATGGTCTCAATCTCTGTTCTTTAAGTGCTTATGTATGTTTCAAAATCATTATTAATATTGATATTTCCAATGTAAAACTAAATTTTTTATGCTCCATCTTTAAGGTAAGGTAAATTTCAATGGATGTATTTACTGTTTAAAAGTTGCATCAGTATTCATGACACATTATTTTGACTTTTACCCTCATTGGTCATTCTGGAATGTGAGAAAAACAATCATTATGTATCAATCTTGAATCAGAAAATTCCATCATTGGGATCAAAACTTTGCACCATATATTTAGCAAAGCCTCATGCCTGATACAAAATTCTGGCATGTGGTTGGAATTTTCTTATCCTACACTGATGCATATGAAGGGTTCTATTAATCTTTAGAAGAAAACAAATGTTCATTTAATGAAGGTTTTTGTCTGTCAGAAGGATTTATAGCTGTAACTCATTCAAGTTTAAAACTAAAGATACCTAACCATTAGAAGAAAACAAATGTTCATTTAGTGAAGGTTTCTGTCTGCCCGAAGGACTTATGGCTGTAACTCATACAAGTTTAAAACTGAAGATACCTTAGTACAAGGTTGAAAATATACATATTTATTTTAACACAAGGTTCCAGCAGACTTAACAAAAACAATTCCATGACTTTTACAAAACTTTTCTTGGGTCATTTCACAAAATTCAAGGACCACAATATCTATGAAATGAAACCATTTATGTAACTGTGTCATGTTTGAAATTTGTTTCTTTTTAATCGATGCTCAGCGCTCTATGAAATTAACAGATAGCAACTTTTTTAACTCCAGTCAGAAATTCCATGACTTTTCCAAAACTTTGCAAGGTTTTGAGAAATTCCATGACTTGAAATTTATTTTTTAAATTCCAAAACTTTTCCAGGATTCCAAGACCTGCAGGAACCCTGCTAACATCCCACACTAGGTCAGTATGGTGTGGTGGTTGTACCATGTTTTCATCTCTTAATTTAGTTGCTGCTAAAGTTTTATATCCCCTTTAAATCTCAATCACTCAGTTAAAATGCCTTTTTTTGACAAAGTTATTTTTTTTCTCAAGTGAAGAATCTTACTCTATTAATTACAATGTATTTCACTACTTGTCATAGTAATTTCAATGAAACATACATTTCAATAAATTAATTTAAATATACATTTGGATGTATCAATATATTACAACTGTATTTCTTGAATGTGCATACCTTGATTCTTCTCTGAGTTTCAACAACAAGGGCTCTTCTTCTGTTGGCAACTGTTCAAGAATCAAATTTTAGATTTAAGTAGACAACTCTATCACAAAGCATCCACGTAATTAATATGAAAGTGAAAATTGCATTTTATTATGCATTCAGTTTAATTAGCAATTTTTCCAATAACATAACAGTATCTTATTTTGCACAAAAGCAATTTTGTCACATAAAAAAGTCAAACATACCTAATGATGCATTCAATATTTCAATAAAAAATTCATTTGTCTTGATTGCTGTACACTCTCATCATTACATAACATCCAGTCTGGAGTTATATTAATTAAAATTTTCAATTTCTGCTAGCAACTGAAATATTTCATGGAAAGACTACATGAAATGAAAGACATGAGAATGGGAATATGGCAACTATTCCCTTATAACTGGTAATTATCAATGGGTTTTTTCCCAACAAAATAGGCCCTCTTATCAAGATTCCCTATTCATTTGGGATGAATATTGTGCAGAAAAATCAAGAGCAAATATATGCAAGATTCTGAGAGGAGGAGCATACTGATGAATGAGAAAATTTTGAAGGGACTGATGCTCTACTGACAGAAAAGAATTTCCAGGAATTGAAGATTAGACTATTTCCTCCTTTCAACATCTGAGTGTTGAAACCATCTCTGATATTTTTTACCGCAACTATTCATCAACAGCAAGTGAAGCACAAAAGCTGATAAATGAATAAACTTGAGCCTACTAACCAAACTGACATGAACAAATATGGCACTATGCATGATGTGGATGCATCTATTTTTAGAAAGAGGAACTTCCTTAATATAACTACTTACTTTCTGGCTTTGTTACAAAACTCCATTGATAGGAATGCAAATTTATTTAGTATTTGTCTCCATACTTTTAGTAACCTCATGTATTACATATTATCTGCTTCACTGTTTTTTGTATTTTCATGATGTCAGAAACAACATTGACCTTAGAGTGTTTCTTGAATTCCACGATGTGGCAATGTCCCATACATTTCTGTCCAACATAATTATATTTTAGGCTGAATTTTCTATCACATAATAAATATTGAGACAATTCTTTTCAATGAACTATATCTTTTCCTTAATTTATTTTACCCATTAATTGAAAAAAGACAATTTGATGAAGAAGTAACTCCTAGATACAACGATGCCTGCTTCCCCATGACAAGATGAGTTACAGTTTCAAAATGATTTTATGAAGAAAATAACACAAATAAAGCAATTAAAATCACCCAAAAATTAGGAAATTTTTTTATATCCATAAAACACAAATTCTTAGTTACATATTGTTTAAGTTTTGAAACACAAGTTGGTATGTTATCGTCATATGACAAATTGCAGAAATTAGGCAGTGGTAACTTGCCCAGGAAAGGGTTTATGGTCAGTCTGCTATTAAAACATGCTTGTGAATGTGCCAGTATTCAACTGTTGGTGCAATTGATATCAATGCCAGCTTTTTGATGTATGCAATAAATTTTGGTTGGGCTACAACACAACACTGGAAATAAAGTAAACTACATTGTTAGGTCATGAGATCATCTCAAAAGTAGCAGTAAACTATGGTCACTCAATGCCCAACTGTAAAATCACTGGGCAAAATCATTTTCACTTTTCTAATCGAAAAATAAGTTTAACATTTTTAATCACCCACTCTGCCTGGTAGCATGACCGCTGGACTGCTGTGGTGGATATGTTGGACATCAGCTTAGCACCATTTTCATTAATAGGATTAACAAGGCATCATAAGAAGTTTTCCAGTGAAAACTCCATAATGAACTGACTTTCTGTTTTGGTGGAGAAACAATAATAACAAGATTTTCAAGATGGGTGCCAAGATGACCATATTCAAAATCAGATTATTTCTATTTAGAATCAATAAGACACTGTAAGGAGTCTTTGGTGAAAGCACAATATTGATAATGACCAGCTATCTAGGAGAAGCAGCAATAACATGATTTTCAAGACGGCCATTGTGGCAACCATATTAGCACCATTTTCATTTACAACCAACTAGACACCATAAAAAGTCTTTCAGTGAAAACCCGTTGTTAATATAATTGTCCATTCAGGTGGAGTAACTATATCAACATTTTCCAGATGGCAACCATGGTGGACCTATTAGACATCAGATCAGTATTATTTTCATTTAGGACTAAATAGACATTATAAAATATTCTTCTGGTGAAAACCACATGTCAATATGACTTTCATTCAGAAGTAATAGTAATAAGCTTTTCAAGGTAGTCACTGTGGTGTCCATATTGGACAAGAGATCAGCACCATTTTCATCTACCACCAACTAGACTTCACAAGAAGTCGTTTCAAGAAAATCCCATCTTAATATGACCATCCATTCAGGAGAAGTATTAAAAAAAACAGATTTTAAAGATGTCTGAGCGGCACCCTTTTCTTTTAAGACCATGGGATGAATGGATGTGAAAAGTTTCAACAGTCCTCCAAGTATTTTAGGATAGCAAATATATCCTAATGTGTGACGAATGTCAGAAAACAGTATTAACCCGTAAGTCCTTGGGCAAGGCACTTTACTCCAATTGTCTTGGCACTAAATACCCTACATGTGTTGCAGTGCCACAGTGCACCAAACCAAACCATCCCATAAGCTCTTCTGGTCTATAACTAGCAGAGCTAACCAGATTCTGAGTACAGATCAGATCCTGCATACCCTGATTATGGATTAGGCCTAGATGAGTCACTGTCTACAGACAGACAAAGCCTTCAGAAGGGCATGTCTGAGGACATTGTGCATCAACCAGTTGTTGAATTACAAGAGGATAAGGACCCCAAAGGACCTCAAATGAGTCACTATTACAGCCATCACCCTGCTGAAAACTTTGCAAGCAGATTCTAAGCCAAATGGAGGAATCCCAAATTAGAAGATCTCCTGCCCCAGACAAAGCCATTGGAATTTCCTGCTGGCTGGGAAGATAAGGACATGAAGATAGACATCATGGAGACCTATGGTGACCACTCAGTCATTTAACCTGATGGCATTCCTGACTTAGGCTGATGTCTCCATCCTAAAATGCTCTTCAGAAGAAACTTGTTCAATCAAGAAAGATAAATAATGAGTCAAAACTGTCAACCTTTTCTGAAACCTGGATGCAGCTTTCCTTAGAAGGGTATATGCCTCTTCCTGTAGAGATCCTAGCTGGGACTGGTGGAACCAAATAAGAAGCTTGTAAAGAGGTGAAGTGACCCAAAAATGGAGCTGGCAACCATTCTTTATTGTGGAATAAAAACATGCATTGCCTGTAGAGGTCTGACAAACCTCTGAAAAAGGCAAAAGCTAGCACCTACTGGTATACTGAAAAAAGGGTTACTTGGTGGGTGAGGGTGCAATTCCCACAGGCACAATGGCCTCCCTGTTAATCATGAGAACAACAGGCAGAAAGGTGTTTATTCTGGGTCCAATGGTTTTGTTTTTTGTTACAGAGGTGAATAATCTCTGCAGAAAGTGCCAAGAACACCAAGAGCATGTGTCTTAATGTCTTGACAATGGCCTCCAATAATATCTGCAACACAGTCAGAGATCATAATTGAAAACAGAATTGGCATGCCAGGATATGGTAACAAACATCTGAGTTTTCAGTTCAAAGCCTCTTGGGACTTAATGGGAAGATTGGCTCAAGTCCATACTAAAATCCCCACCTGAACTGGAGTCCAAGGTTAGAGGCTTTAGGGACCAAACAGATGAATGGACCCTGTAGACAGGGGCCAGAGTACAAAAATGGGGACAGACAACCCATTCTGTTTTATGGCCACCTCTTGGCCTCAAGACTAACTTCTTAGTTGGCTCCCTCATCATCGCCAAGTAGAGAAGCAACAGTATGTCCTATTTAGTCTGTGTCCCTGAGAACCTCTCCAAGCTGGAAAGGATAATTGTGTCTGATGACTCTAAGGGTTCTGGACACACATCTGATGACTACCTGGCATGTGCCAGGTTATAGGCTTCTAGAATCTTTCCAGAGTCATCTGATGCGAAGATGACTTCACATTACATAGGAAAATTCATACTATGCAGACCAGGGTAATTTCCATCCCAAAAAGATAAAGCTTCACAAAAACAACATGTAACCATATCACTGATATTAAAATTATGAGTAAAATGTATATAAATATTTATTCTGTACATGTCAAAACTTGCTTTAAATAACAATCGTTCACATTTATCATATCTAAACATGAAAATGTGAGAACGGCCTTGTTAATTACTACAACATGGAGTTGACCAACTCTGACACAGCATCTTGTGAAACAGAATGAAACTGGGGGCATTTATGTAATAGAAGTTTATGGTACATACATGTATAATGTTGATACATGTACTCAGGTGAGATCACAGAGTATAAAACATGCTGAACATAAAGCACAAAAAACTGAACACAACCTCCATCTCAAAATGTTTGGACTTGTCCATGGGCTAATACAATACAAACTCGAGTTTACCTGTGCAGAATTGAGCTTGTCTTGAGCATCATGCAAATGGATTAACCTGTCCTCTGTACCCTCATGAAATTAATTCAATTTACTATTTTAAAACCTTATCAGAAAAAATATATAGTGTTTAGCATTGTGATGGCAACATTATACTGCAATGCACTAGTGCAGTGGGTTATGATTACACCCCAACTATTCTTAATTATACTGGTTGTATATGGTTCACAACAGGTTGTTTAAAGGATTTGATTTGACAACAGTAAAACTTCAGTTTTTCAGTGTTACTGTGCTGTCGGACTGCTGCAATTATTAATTTATAAACTTGGCGGGTTTTTTCCCCCTGCTTTTTCACCTTAACATGATTATTATGCATTAGTATTCAATGCAGGCTGAAAACAGCTCTCCATCCACCCTGCCTGTTCTGAAATGCAGCCTTTTGCCATCTTATTGTTAACTGCTGCTCCAGACAGGTGGTACAAGAATCTATTTATTATCCTGGAATCTGTGACATGCTGCACAAGGCTTACCTTCATTTCACAAAACTAACCTTATCATAGAGCCTTGGAACAGCCATATAGTTCTTAGGGTCAACTGCTTTCCAATCCATATAAAAGTCAGTAAAGAGCTGCATTTCCTCAGCTCTCTGTTCTTCTGGAGCTTTCTTGACTGCAACGACAAGAGACAAGACAAAAGTAATGACACAGGGTACATACCATTATGTAGACTGCACATAGTTTTAAAAGGCTACTATTGTTAGACTACTCCAATTTAGGGCAAGATTACTGAAATGAAAATAAAAATTATGACCAGCAGTGTTCCAGGAGTGCCAAAGAAGGCTATATTATGGTAAAGTGCCACTTCATGGCACCATGCACATTGTCATATGGCAACCCAATGTAAAAAGATAATAGAAAAATACAGAATACATAAAGGATGTTTTCATTTCCTACAATATGACTGGATGTATTGCATCAAGTGGTACAAAAAAAAACATGATATTTTAACAAGTGGCAAAGCCATGGGTTAAAATATATAGTCTCTGATACCACAATTTGAAATATATCTGATATTAATGTAGAAAACGAAATTTTCTGTATGATACACATGTACTAAACTTGCTCCAGAATCGAAGATTATAAGATTAAACACACCCCTCTGCACAAAACACCAACCCCCTTTTCCTAAATTGACCCCACTTTCATAGGCTGATCATATAAATATCAGCGACTTAAGAAAGCAGTAGGTTGTCTAATCTGTCTCAACAAATTACATTTTTGAAATTTTTAAACTTCTGACCCTATCTGGAAAGCTGGTTTATCATTGTTGCCAAGAATGCAAGGGAAATAACTTCAGAGAGAATTGAACATCAAGTCAAATTTCTTTAGCAAAAAATAATCCTGCCAATCCTGCTCATCATCAAGTCCAACCAAGATCCTGAAGATATCATCCCATATTTCAAATCTGAACAAACTTAGATTAGAAATCAGACTTCCAGAGGGTTAACATACTCAGCTAATCTGATGCAAGATCACCTAATTAGTTTGTATGGATCTCGCTCATTATCAAACTCATCTGAGATCTTAATAATAAAAGCCTATATTCTTAGTTTGATCAAAATCAGAGAAGAAATATGACGTCCTGCATGGTAACAAGCTCAGCCATTCAGACACATGATCACATCATTAGTATGAATTGATTTCACTCATAACTGAACTCATCCAAGATCTTAATGATAGAAATATATATTTAAGTTTCATCAAATTCAGATCAGACATATGGTGTCCAGAGCGGGAACAAGGGTAACCAATCAAATTAAAGATCACCTCATTAATATCTTTTAATCTTGCCCATTATTCAACTTGTCAAGTTTTATTGAAATTGGATAAGAAACTGGGACTTCAGGATAGTAACAAGCAACTGTTAATGGATGGATGCGCCATAAACTACACACGACCATACCATAAGCTCATTTGGCCTTATGACCAGGTAAGCTAAAATTCATGTCACTTGAGACTGGTGGCCTCTCATGACAGTACTTGACAATAATTAATAAGTTTGCGCATTGAGAATATAGTGTCTCAAGACAGGTGTTCTCTCATAACAGTGGTTTTTCTAAACAGTTTTACTGTACTTGTAATTGTTAAGTATAGGTATCATGTCTATTTGCCACATTTTGATTCTCTTCCATATCTACTCACCAATTCTGCATATTTAATCACCAATGTGACCATCTCAGCCACAACTTGGAGTGATCCATATAGAAAATCAAGGCACATTAAAGGTTAAGTTTTTTTCCAAAACCAGAAGCTGCTTTTGTCAGCTATGTGCTGCTCAGTAAGTTCCATTACTTCATTTAAAAAAGATGGCATCCTTGAATTTGAGAATCCAAATCTGAGACTTCTTCTACTGATATATTCCAATGCATCTCATACCCACTTGTCATGACACCTAAATCTTGCACAATATTCCAGATGTATTTAATCATTTTTCACTTTAACTGATATGGGTTACATATATTCCAAGGGCCCCCGGTGACAGATTGGTCTAAATTGCTTGCCTTTACCGATTACTGCCATATCACCTATGTCTGTGTAGGTTTGAGTCTATGCCAATGGGTACCTGGGTACTCTAATGTTAATAATTATCCAGGTAATAAAATTATCCATATGGTACCTGTTTAGTTCATGTAAAAAAAAACGACGTTTCCAAGTTCAGATCAAAGATTATATCTGGTGATGTCAAGATCAAGTGAGACAAAGAATAAGGAGTACAGCTCAAGGCTCATGTTGTGTGACTATTGGCTGCTGCATGTTTATCCATCGTTGACCACTGTCTACTGATCTTATATTTTCAATGTGTAGAATCATTTGGCCATGTATGTTGAATAGTTTCCTTATTTTCTATTTATAGTAACTGGACATGACATGTTTCCAGAAAACAGACGGGTCTCTTGAATTTGAAACAATGTGTTGCAGAATCATTATAATTTGATATACACTTAGGTAGCAGACCAGTCTATATTGAAAAACACATGGTAACAAATAGTAAGTGAGGCAGTATTTATCAGTGTGATTCGAGGATATTATATGACTGAAAAATGTTAGAGGAGAGGAATTTTGTTAAACTGAAGAACATGTTCCATCAGGAAAAGGACAAATCAATAGCGCTTTACAAATTCAGAAAGAGGAATTTGACACTGATGTAATACAGCATTCAGAATTTGTGGACTTGACTTTATGACCATTCAACAAAAGTTAGAATTTTCACTAGTTAAAGTGAATGTAGTGTACAAATAAATCATCATTTTTTTTTGTGTCCATATTTTTGTACTAATCCACATATTAGTAATAAATATGCTTATACCTCTCTGGGGGTTGGTATGTGTGAACCTACAACAAAGCAATTCAGGTTCACATGTAAGATAATTTCCTCTTAATTTGGTACCTGGGTAACTGATTATTAGGATCGATGGGTACTCAGCCATCATTTCTCAAGCTCAACCTATGTGGATATGTATGAAAACTTGCCAGTAGCTTCCTGTGGGTCTGCGCTTCATCCTAGGGCTGCCATGGGATCTTCCTCCACCAGCTACACTGTCTTCCATGCATAGCATATCATGTGTTGAAATATGGCATTTAGCCCCAAAAAGCAACATTCCCAATTCCATGGATTTTTTCACAAGATCATCAAATCTGCAACATCCATATACATAGCATTTGCACTGGTTGCTGTTATTTAATTACCTTACCACTGCAATATGGAGAGTTTAAGACCAAATGTGGGACGTTTTATGAGGGTGTTGTAAGTAATAAAAGGATCAAAGGTGGTAATAACTTTCAAGTCTTTTAATAAAAACCTGCTAACTTCTGGCTGAGAAGAGTTAAAAAGGAGATTGACCAAACTGATTTCAGCAGAAACAACTGAGTAGGTGTTCTTATTTGATTTAAGTGTTAGTGCAATGTACAAAATGGTTTTAGAGAATTATTAAAGGGCAGATGATATATGTTTTAGTTCAATTCATTTCAAAATGCCAAAAAATATGATTTCTCACAATGCCATGGCATGCTAAAAAAATTGGTTAATAAATATGAAACATGGGATTATATGTTTTGTCCAACTCAGAAATTTTGTCCTCATGATGAACTTAGATTGGAGGAATCAAGGACTGCAGTCAGCAACCTTAAAAATCAAGTTTGAACTTTACTACAGACTCAGTACTATGGTTGTTTTGTCACTGCCACATTTTAATGATATAGAGAAGACATTCTCCATTCTTCACAAAATAAAGTAAAACAACTGTAAATTTGGCCCAGAAAACTAATGACAGCATGTTAAGTGTGAAACTTCATAGCCACAATTAATATTGTCAGTAGTCATCAATAAGTGATCGTGTGTGTGTGTGTGTGTGTGTGTGATTTGGATTTTAGACATAGCTTTAACAATTTTTCTGTCATATCGCTATGATGTCTGCAGTGTTGCAGTTCATAGTGATATCTAGCACTGGGGCATCACGCTGCAGACATGTAGCATGATGTCCCACCCAGTCAAATTATCCTGACACCTGGATGACCAGTCCTAACACTAACCTCTTAATGCTGAGTGCCTAGCGAGGCAGCTGTTGCAGTACCATTTTTGTAAGTCTTTAATATGACTTGGCTCGGGTTTGAACCCACAACCTCCCGCATCTGAGGAGGATGCTCTAACCAATAGGCCACAAGAGCAGTAGGTGATCTAGTGAAGGAAACCAACAATGCTTTTGGATTTTCTAAAAATAATCTTTGCAACGAACAATGAGATATGAACCTCTTTCTTTTTCACTGAAATGTCATACACTACCTCATATAAATTAATCAAAATGGTTCAAAGTGCAGTACATTTTCTGCCATTGATGATCATTCTGACCCTCAGACTCAAAAGAAACATAAGTTAGTAAGAATTCTGAGGATAAGGAGAATAAATCAAGTTTTTAAAAAATCATTAGCATCAGTTTGCTCCATGAATAAGAAACAACTGCAGGTATGAGCTCAAGAATAAGAATCAAATGACTCTTGAGATTTCAGTGTCAAGGGTCAACGACTCTTCTGTTTAGAGATCTATCAAAAACCCTGTAAGCCATCAAAAATGTTTACTATGTTACTGTGTAGAAACCAAATTGGTAACTGATAGGCAGAAAAAAATAATTGCATAATACACTCCGCCTTATGGTAGATGCATGGGTGGATTAGATTTTGAGTCACACTCAACATGGATATTTATCATATAGATACCATGAGAATATTTTAAAGTGCACTTACAGCTCCAGACAACTGCACATGCATCACATTATTTCTTTTATTATGGGTGAAAAATGCTTTCAATATGTCTGCGTGGCTTGATTGACTAATATACCTGGACAGCAATTAAAGGAGCTGTTATAGGATGCATGACTGTAGGATTCATGTTAAAAAAAGTTTTACAAAATCACACCAAAAAATTAACCAAATGCCCAGAAATGATGCAAGCCCATCCATTGTCTACTGTAATAAATCTCCCTTATATTTAGAAAATCCTCCCTTTTTCTAAAAGAATAGGTGAAACTGCTCTGTAAATTTTCATTTTAGAAAAGACCCTGTAATTATGACAAAATGTCCCTTTTAACACATCAAAATTCCTCAGTGACAGACATGCATTCATACTCTGCAGAAAATGTTATCTTTTAATCAATTAAAACACATGGACATATTTGGTCAGATCATAAATGTGAAACAATCATGTCTTGCATTTATTCAATACAGGTACAGGAGCCTAATGTTAGGTAGCATTTACTTTTTTTTTTCTGGATCATATTACAGGCATAATAATGATAAAGAAGGGTAGTTGCACCATTTCTTCCCCGAGTCAAGTCACATCATCGAATAGTTTTCACTCAGTGTTGCTTTCACATTCTTCTGGATTAAATCAAACTAATTTTAATCATCTAGCTCCGGACCCCGCATTGGTCAATTGCCAATGACACAAGCCTTGCTAGATAGATAAAAAGTTATTGCTTTTGTCATTGGGCAATACTATTTTCCATGCAGTCAGCAATTAAAATCCATGGTCTATAGTTGCCAAATAGACAGGTATTCTGTTCTAACTGGGATTAGTACTAAGAAGTGAGTATTCTAAAGAACTTGCCAAGAATCAAAAGTAGATTTTTATACTTGACATTTGGATACAAAGGTCAATAGAAATAATTTTATTAATTAGTGGCATGCAGTTACAAGATTAGTACTTTGTATGAGCAGAAAATCTGTAATCGATTTTGCCTTAATATGGTTTTTCTCCATGAACAAACATGTCAGAAAAATATAAAATAACAGAGCAAATAACAGTATGGTAAATAAAGTGGCTAATGGGATCTTTAAGTGCACTGTACATTACGTAGCTATTCTCAAGCAGGGTTGGTGCTGGCATTAAAAAAGTTGTTGCCCAAAATATTGCCAACCTCAATATTTTGTTGCAATTTTCAAAAAAATGTATCATAATATACTTCTATCCATTTATCTCAACATCCTTGGGACCAAGGTAATATTGTCGACATAAGTGAATGTTTAGACAAGTAGGGGGGGGGGGCTGATAATAAATTGAAATTAAGCAGTCAAGTGAAATTTTTAAAAAGTGACCTGTTATCAATGACTAGGATTTACAGAGAAAAAAAACACACACAAAAAAAAAAAACAGTGATAATTCTGATTAAATGAAGACAAGTAGTCTGAAATAAATCTGTATATTGACAAATTACATTTGTGTTGTACACTCCACAATGTGTTAAATAATGTACATGTACATGAAAAATCAATGAAATCGAGTATTAGATCATGTTAGAAAATCCAATTAGCAGCCAAATCCCGTTAAAAAAACACAACTAACGCATATATATATAAAAAAAAGTGTAGTCCTCTTTTGATCTATATGCCATTTTCAACAAACACGTTTCACGAAACAATTCACTGATATTCATTATCCTAGTAGCACATGGCTGTAAAGTTGTTTATATGCTATATGTGCATGTACTTAAATTGGCCTCAATTTTGGTCAGCCAGAGACGACTATCATGATGGCAAGGCAACCAAGGGGATGAGGCTATTTGTAGAGAAATGAAAACATGTGAACAAATTAAAAAGATGTCCAACCTTCATTTAACTTGACAGCCAGATATCTATTGTTTTCAAAATATTGGAATTCAATTTGGGTTTTTTATGCCACCATTGGTAACAATCATAAGCATGAACTGTTTTGTTGCAAACATGAAACTTTCATGGCACAATAAATATGTTCCAATCAATATTAAAAATGAAATAATGCTTTTATTTAAGTTTGCTGATGACGTCCTTTGATCAAAAGTCTTCAGCTGGATTTGATGAAGGTGATGTGTTACTGAAGGTGCCTCTAAAAGCCCTCTTTGAAGGACCAAACAAATGCCCATTTGTTATTGCTGTGGCTACATCAAATAATTGTAGAACACTGACTGAGACATATATTTTTGTGTGTGTTTAGTATTATATATATATATACACCACTCCCTCGATAACTCGCGCACAACGGGGTCCACAAACATAGACCACACTATAAGTGAGGGCATAGAACATAGAACATAAAAATCTAAATTTAACCAACCAACCAAACGGGGGGAGGTCAACGGCCACATCCAAAATGGCATCCTTAACCGATTGTAATACCTCAATTCGATGTAAATATTATGGCCTTTTCAACATATGTCAATTACTTATAATTGTAATTTTTCCAAATATGATGATGAAGTTTACATTAATAGTGTAAATTAATAATGTCATTATATTCTTTATGTGGAAAATCACATTCTTAGAATGCGCGGCAAATTACAGCAAGTCTTCTGCCATACATTGTAATGTATAATGTAGCCTTAACGTGTTTAAAACATGAAATTTGCCATAATTGTGGGGCAAATGAAATATAAAAAAAATTAATAATGTTTGTGTTGTTAATTTCTTCCATTCATTTCAATATGCAAAGTTTCAATCAAATCGTATAACAGACGATACCGGAAGTGACATTTTGTATTTACAAAGGGAATTCCCTGATTTCGTCATGGCAATGTCGTCCTCGTCTGTTGATTACAGTGATTTGTCTGGAAGTGAAAACGATTTTTCTGGATTCAGTTCCGACGAAATACTAGATTTTATAAATAACGATGCCTTTAATGATGAAGGATCTGAAATTCTGTCGTCAGATGTCGACATTGAAATGTCGTCAGACTCGAGTGATACTGATGATGATCAGCCAAATTGGTTTGCAGACGTGCAAGATATTGACAGAAGTCCATTTACTCAACAGTCAGGACCATCACATAATTTACAAGAGACAGCACCAGAACTGGACTATTTCCAATTATATTTTCCAGTTGGACTTTTTGAAAAGATTGTTAAGTGAAACAAATAAATTTGCAGCTAAACAACATGTTGATCATGAAATCAGTGATGCAAACTGGACAGAGACCAGTGTGCCTGAGATGTCTGCCTTTCTTGGCATGTTGATCTTCATGGGGATAATCAAAGCTCCTGACTATAGTTTCTACTGGTCAAATGACAAGTTTCTATCCAATGAAGGAATCAAAAATGTAATGCCACGCAGAAGGTTTGAAAAACTCCTCCAGCACCTATGCCTAAATGATGACGACACAAATTTTCTTGCTGATCACCCTAACCATGACAAACTTCACAAAATACGTCCAATACTGAATGAAGTTCTGTCCAGCATTGAGAAGACACAAGCCTCGCCAACATCAAACCACTGATGAAGGTTTTCATACATTTCTATATTCATTACAAATAATGTATTTCTTTCCGACAGTAAATTGCACAGCAGACACTCTCTCACATATAGAGATCATAAAAAAATACACATACATACATGCATGCATATTTTATTGTATTTCATCTTTACATTAATGTGATAATTTTAAAAATAAAAATTAAAAAAAAAAACATAACATATGCATGATTTAAATTGTATGTCCAATATGAAATAATCATGTGTGCACATCATATACACACAAAAACATACATTAGATATCCATTACCACACAGCTCCAATTTATCACATCTCCATACATAAACATTAGACTCATGAATTATCTGAAATTTATTGCTAACCTTTTCATAATGATAAAAATAAAAAAAATTAACTTTTCATTCACTGATCCTGTTTTAAGCTTTGATTAAAATTTCATAAAATGCTTCATTAAATGATCTATCAAGAAGATAATGCACTTTACAGGTATGATTGCATTCAAGGGGCAACACAAGGCCAAGCAGTACCTTCCTTCAAAGCCAATCAAGTGGGGCCTGAAAGTATGGATGCGTTGTGATAGTTTGTCTGGTTTCTGTCACCAGTTTGAGTTTTACCAGGGGAAGGAAGATAGAGATGAAGTGAATGAGAGCATGAATGGTCTTGGATATCGAGTTGTGCAAAAACTTACTATGCCTTTGTGAGGAAAATTTTATCATGTATATTTTGATAACTTTTTTACATCCATTCGACTGGTACGAAGTTTATTGAGACATGGTATATATGCCTGTGGCACAATGAGGAAAAACCGTAAAGGCTTCCCAGAGGAATTTAAATATCCACCATATATGGAACCAGGAGATCATTTAGTCGGACAGGATGGAAACCTGACAGCCACACTGTGGAAGGACAAGAAACCAGTCATAGTCCTATCCACAGTAGCAGATCCAACCATCATTGATATTGCTAACCGGAAACAGAAAGATGGGACAATGCGACAGGTCAACCGTCCAAGGACTGTCCCAAATTACCAACAGTACTACCGAGGGCTTGACATGTGACCAACTCAGGGCCAAATATCCGGTTGGACGATCATCAAAGAAATGGTGGCGATATATATTTCATTCCATTATAAATATATGTATAATCAATGGTTTTATAACAATGGTTGAGAGTCATCCTGAGAGTCACGAAAGAAGAAAATGATTCAGACAGTTAGATTTTCGAATTAATTTGGCGAAGCAGCTCATAGGAAGTTTCAAGTGCAGGAAGGTTGCCATGCATCGAAAATCTGTAGCCCCAGTGACACAGGACAATACTGAGACACACAGACTGCAGACACTTAAAAGGAAAAAATCCACCTGCAAATACTGTACCAAGCATGGAGAAAAGAGACGTAAAGAAACCATATTTGGATGTGTTATTTGCAATGTCCATCTATGTAGCATAGAATGTCACAGCCTGTTTTATCAAAGCATGTTCATTGTAGAGGAGTAGCTGTGACGTGCTCCAATACAATTGAAGATATATTTTTTTTACTATCATGTTTGTTTGTTTTGTTCCTGAAAATGTAAGTCTGAGAACAAGTGATTTGCTAAGTAGTTGATATTTATATTCGAGATCAGTTCTTCAATGAAATGAAACATCTTTAGGTAAGATCATTTTTTTTCTCTTATATACACATACACAGGTCTACTAGATAGATTTACATATCCTTAACCACATCACTAATGACAAATAACAAGATCTCACTATGAAATATTTTTAATAACCTTTAATAAGCCCATGTATGGAAAGCAAGCCAAGTGAATGAATAACTTGTTGAAATATATTTTTGTGAAGGCGATTGAATTGCACTTGAAAAATCTTGAATATTAATAACACGTAAAGTACGAATAATTTCAAGCTACAAAGATATAATAACCTCAAAACTTCTATGTTTAATTTCATTGTTGCCAACAAAAGAGTACCTGAGTTCTTCATCGACGATGAAATGAATCATTCAAGTCCATCCTTGCATGAAATTGAGTCCTATTTCCAACTGAATCACACTACGGCCAGTAGTAAAATGGTGCCACGCATGCCATGTGGGTGCATCTATTTTTAGAAACAGGGATTTTCTTAATATGACCACACACGTTTTAATTATGTTTAAAGGAATATATTGATAATTATAGGTTGTAATAATTAGTATTGACTGGTAATATTATGTTTTATTTGTTATATATAATTTGCTTGGCTATGTTATGTTATTATCACTAAATGAGTGATATAAGAAAACAACCTTGACCTTATAACCACAGATTTATCCAACATAGCATTGTGTAATATATTTCAGACTGTTATCTTTTTAAAGAGCTGAATATTTTGTCACCGAATGTTGATATCATTTTTCTTAGGAATTTTATATATTCCTTAATGTATGTGCCAAACGAATTACAATTACGGCCTGTTTAATGAACAGGTACTGCCTAGATACTGCGATGTCCGCCATTAATCATTATTATGTTTCTGCCGCTTGTCAGATTCACTTGTGACTTCAAAATGATATTATGAAGAATATAACGCGAACACAGCAGTGAAAAGTTTTAGTTAAATTTCAAAACTAATCTCACCAAGTTTGCTGATTAAATACATATTGGTATTTACAGTGATGTTTAAAGTTTCGAAGCACAAGTTGCTGTATTTAAAACAAAGCAACTTGTGCATCGGTAGTTGTTTTTATCACGAATTGATGACAAATAATAACTTACGGTCATCCGGCATTGATAACAAAAGCTAACTTACGGTGGAAATGATTATGTTATATTGAGGTTATTCCAGCAATGCAAGAATATATTTTTTGGAAGATGACATTTCCTTGCAGTTTATGTGGGGTTTTTTATGGGGAGCAAAAGTATGACGTCGTGAACGTCATATGGGAGGCACAGGTAATAGGGTTAAATTTTTATATGCGAAGCAAAGGGTTAAATAACATTTATTTTCAAAATGTCCAACATGTGAAAGATCGTTCCAACTGGTTTCAACAACCATTACATTTACACGAAAACATGCGTGTATTACATCACTGCTTTTTGTTTTCTTGATGAGTCTGGTTCCTGGATTGGTGTGGCATTGTATCCTGCCAAACTGAGTGTAAAAGAGCAGGGAACTAGACTAACTGTTGATACACCACCAAACAAGATTCCTTTTGTTCAAAAAGCAAGCAAAATTTTTGTGAGACAATCGTCTACATCAAATCTCAATTTTTGTGCTGTTCAATTAGTACAGTATTGACATCGTGATTTCATTGGAAGTAATATGAAATAATATAAATATATTTTACACAGTACAGATTGTCTTTAATTTTCCTATCTTCCTATTTATCTATACAGTTGAGCTCCTTTCTTTTTCCAAAATGCAACTCTGACTCACTTACAAGTCACCCCTTCAGACAGATCTAACTTGCAAAATACACTCTGACGTGTACACTTCGAAACACTGCAAGAAATAAACTCTTGCATGCCATTTAAA